>ML986695.1:41882-130693 GCA_010094045.1 Lojkania enalia
TACTACTACTACTACTACTACTACTACTACTACTACTACTACTACTACTACTACTACTACTACTACTACTACTACTACTACTACTACTACTACTAAGTCGGACAGCGGGAAGCGCGTTGAGGTTGCGAGACCAGGCTCTAAAAACTATGTGGATTCTGCAGTTGAAGATGACTGAGTTATTGAACCGAGGAAGGATCTGCGAAGGCCGTACGTGTACATTGATAAGTTCGAGCGTCTGTGATGGGTTTGCATGAGGAATAGCTCGGAGACCAGAGCGGAGTGTGGTCCTGGATGCTATCATTAAAGGTTGTCATATTCCGTTTCTAGAAAATGGGAGGATTTTTTCTAGTCACGTTCTTTTTTAGGCTAAGGAAGTAGCGAGCTAATATATAAAGTGTTCACATTGTTCCTATGAGAATTAGGATAAATGAAATTCATTGAGAATGTTTTATTGTGTAGCTAATGGCGGACGTCCTATCATACTGGAGTACTAAAGGAAGACAAAAGACTCGGATTGCTAGATCGATGCCCATGCCACCGAGCATTCCGACTCAGCCTCGGCCTCCGACTCCTTTCATCACTCACCAGTGACGACACCTGCTTCATCGTATCACAATCAGACAAGATCCCCTGTCTAATTTCCTTCCACTCAAAATCCTTCGGGAATATGTCATTCCACTGCCAGTACCTATGCGGCGGGCAAACCGTCTCTCCGCATTATCTTATCAGCGCACACCTCTCTCTATCCTAACTGTGAACATTGACTTTACTCTGTCCATCCAAGCGAAATATCCATCTTTAATTTAATAATTAGACTTATACCAACTTAAACGACTAACTATAGTATTCTAGATCAAGTCGGACTTCCACAATGAAAGAATCATCACAAGACATCAATTAGCGATAGTTTTCTTCAGAAACAATAAAAAAGCTGTGCTCAGCTTATTATGCGGATAGAGGACATGAAAAGCCTACCAAACAGACTAGAACAAAAAGCAAGAGCAGCACGAAGGTCAAGACCACGAACAAGGAGAAGAGTATGTGGTGGGAGGCGAATCTTGTCTCAGGGAGGGAGATGAGGAACTGAACTAATTGATTGAGGATGGCCAGCGGGCCGTATTTATGTACATAGAAAAGGGGTATATCAGCTGATATCCAGCATGATATCATACGACGATATCCGATACAGCTCAGCAGACTTGCCAAAATCCCCATCACAGAGTATATCAAGAGCCAGGGCGCGCAAAGGCATTACTTCAAAGAGGAAGCCAAGGAGATGGTTGGTGAGACGGAAGATGAGCAGGCGAGTATTGGGGAGACTTCAGATGGAAAGAATGATAAGTCCGCTTTGACCCTTGATGGTTTAGTGTTGCATTGCGTCAGCCACGTCGAGTATGACGCCTACCTTGCAGCGATGCAGCGTGTGGGCGCAAAACGCCGCGAGACGAAGCCTTGATTGGTGAAGTAGAGTCTAGCCTTGGCAAATGTAAGTCATCTGTGCATGGAAGGCAAGTGGGCAGCTGCCCATGCTCGCTTTAGTACACATCAGCGCAGCCTTTTATGGCGAGTGACAAGGAGGGAGGGAAAGCGGGGGAATTACATGGAGTTGTAGATTCGAAGTGTCATGATCACGGGATTATTCACAGTGGATATGGTGTAGTCAATTCATGCGACTTCTCGGTCTTATTTTGCCAGGCTCTGGTAGAACATCTTGTAAGGTTATATGTATCGCACGAGCCCTATTATAGATTGGCCCTGATATCATGTGATACCTAGAACAGACAGTATAAATAGCCTTGATCCTCCATAGATATGAACACAGTTCTCCTCATCTGCTCTGATACTTTACACATCTATTTTGACTAGCGGCGACTTAATTTCTTTTTATCTTGAATAGCGGACGTATTTTTGATGCCGTAGATTCTTGCATAGGTACTGTATTGGCGCCTCTGATAAGCTAATGCACGACAATTAGTCTCTTTGTGCTCTCTATGAGATATTTTGTGTCGAAACTTGACCCTAAAATTTTTCAGCAATCAAGCATGTTAGTAATTCGGGCGAGCTAAATTTTACAATGAGAATGCATATCAGACCCTTTTTCTCGTCTATTCTTTGTGACCTACCTCAGGGCATTCGTCACGAGCCAATAAACCCCATCATATTGGCTTCCTTGTTGCTAGCCTTAACCTTGAGGTGGATCAGGAGAGATTGGCGTCGGGCATGACTCGCGCGCGGGAATGGTAATTCTTCTGGATATTTTCAGTTGTCAATGGTAAAGAACTATTCTTAACCCTTCTTGAGTAAATTTCAAATATCAATTTTTCATTTATATTGTTCACTGTGGACCACGGATTAGACTACAGTGCCGGCTTAAAGCTAAATAGATAATCTTCCAATTTCCAGTAATGAAAGCCAATAATGGATGTTTAGCCCCGAATAGTGAAAAACGTCGCAAATTGATTATGGAAGGCATCAACGTCCTACCCTCACCCTTGCTTATCTCAATTTTGCATTCGGCAGGAGGCTCCAACTACTCCTTCACTCTAGTCCAAGATGAATTCCAAGTAGACTCCCGCCTCGCAAGTTTTATTCCATCCCCAAGCAAATAGCCATCTCATCCCATCCCAGCCATGGCATCACTACCCAACGTTGACGGCACGGTCGCCGACCCCGAACCCTATCATGCCTCCTTAAATCGCTATCTTTCATCCAAATCGCGGCCTTCTACAAAACCCAGTCAAACGCAGTCCTCCAAACGAAACATTTTCCAGGATCGCGGGTACCTCCTTTTCTCGGACGAACCACCCTTTCGCGTCTTCCTACGCGATAATTGGGTAGACCTACTTACACTTCTTATTGCCGACATCGGGGCGCTGGTGCTTTGGATATGGGTTCCACTGTTTACCAGTCAATTATTTCCCGTTAGGCAAAACGGCGGTGTCGTGTGGCCAGAGTATGCTTATCCTCTCAGGAGGGAGTATATTCCAACATGGTTATCAGCTGTCATTTCATTTTTTGTTCCATTTGCTGTCATGGGCCTCGCCTCTATCTTTTTAATCGGGAGCTTCTATGATGCGAACTCAGCGGTAAGTCGTCTTCAACCATCGGTGTTGGTTGAGTGTTAATTGCTAGCAGATCATGGGACTCGGCTACGCACTATCGGCATCCACATTGTTTCAGAGTTTCATGAAGCTCTTTATCGGCGGTCTACGTCCACACTTTCTCTCAGTTTGTGACCCTATTCTCCCCTCTCCCGGCAGAGGCTTCGGCTCCCTCTTTTACGACAGAGATATCTGCACAGGCGAAGACCGCCATATCCGTGAAGCCTTGATGTCCTTCCCATCCGGACACTCCTCCGCCGCTTTCGCTGGCTTCGGTTTTCTAGTACTCTGGCTGAATGCGAAGTTCAAGATCTTCGCAAATCGGCAGACCAGATGTTGGCAGCTTTTAGTGTTCAGTGCGCCGATACTTGTCGCGGTGTGTATTGCGGGGAGCAAAATTGTGGATAGATGGCATCACCCTGGCGATATTATCGCTGGTGGAATTATTGGGAGCATATTTGCGGTGTTGGCGTATAGGATGAGGTACCGTGCTGTATGGGACTGGAGGTATAATCACACGCCTCTGACAAGGGAGGGGCTTGGAGTTGAGGAGTGGGCTGTTGATAAAAAGTTAACAGCGATTGACAATGCTGGATGGGAGAACCTGAGGACACAAAAAAAGCAGGACAAATTGGAGTCGAAAGGGGAGCAAGTTTGAATGAATTTCTACGGAGGATGCTGTGGGGCCCTAGTATTTATCATATCCTAGCCTTTTTTCCCCTAAGGTGGAAGGAACTTAATGATAGCATCAATATATGTCTTTCTTTCCATCTTGGTATTTTTGAAAAGGCACTGTAATTGATAAGACATAGAAGAGATCGAAGCCGAGTCGCAAAAGGAATGCGTATCTATAAGGTATTAGGATAGATAAGGAGGAGGAATGCATTGATTCCTATCTATTTAGGGTCAAAGAGTTATATATACTATCTCATCTCCTGTCCGGCCATATCGCGGCTAGTCCTTAATTAGAATCCTACTACACAGAACGTTACAGCAACAATGCCCAATACTACCACTCACAATAGTATATGTGGTGAGAGGCGAATCTTGTCTCAGGGAGGGAGATGAGGAGCTGAACTACTTGATTGAAGATGGCCAGCGGGCCATATTTATGTACATGAAAAAGGGGTATATCAGCTGATATCCAGCGTGATATCCGGCGTGATATCGACCGTGATATCGTACGTCGATATCTGATACAGCTCGGCAGACTAGCCGAAAATCCCCATGACAGTATATATAGAAATCCAGCCATGAGATATTCTTCAACACCGGAAACAATAATTGTACTAACGTTTCGAGTCTTTCAATTCTTCACATCAACTTCTAACTACATAATTCGAAGGAATGCCGACTACATTCCGCCTATTATATATGGTCACCCTATAAGAGAATTTCTCTAGACATCCATTCTTATTCGCCACCTTTCGAGCAGAATTTAATCACTCAAGTCTTTTTATACTATCGGCTGCGGTAATCGACTAGTCGATACACCCTAAAGCTTAATCCCTAAGCGTTCCATGATCATCCCTTGTTCCAAGAACGCGCCATTTGAAAATATTATCCAGATGTATCGCAAGCTTAGCCTTCCCTCAGATTATGATATTTCCCAGCCGTTGCATCTCCCTAGCCTATTGCCTCATGACCATAGAAACGACGCATACCTTGTTAACGTCCTTGAAATCGTTTGCCCTATCCACTAGCCTGAGGATATCAAACCCTATACCGAGGATCCTTTCTCATCCCGCTACGCCAATCCTTGTTCCAGCTTCTTCAGCCTTGCGATATTCAAGGCTTATTCTGCCGTGATGCTAATAAAGATCGTTTTTGAAGATGGCCAGTGCTAATGTACCCACCGAATTGTGTATATATTACCCTTGAACGGCTTGCACAGCAAAAACATCATTTCATCCCTCCTCACGGCAAAGTCTAATGCCCAATCTCGACCGGGAATATATGCCAGCCAAGAGCAGTTGCGGCAGAAGTATTCGAGTCCCTCGTGAAGGAAATAGTGGGAGAGAGTAAGCCATTTAGGGACTTGTGTAACTGGTCTTCTATAAACAGTGAGAGGCTCGTACTCTGCTAGCACCCAGCATTCTACATTTTTAGTTGAGGGTGTTGTAGTCACAATAGATACGCTCCGGGCAAAGTAGGTGGTAAATCACGTCTCGAAACTCGCGTAGCAAGTCAAAGAATCGGAGACAGGGGGGAGTGAGGATTGCTGATAACTTTCCCTTAAGTTGGTCTTGAATGCTGGGTACTACTTCTATTTCGATTAAATGTTCCTTGTCCCGCTCTTGACGTGGCTCCATTTTTGACGCATCCTCAATATCCTTTCGATGTAGCGTCCAGGACATGCTACCATCGATATCATCCATCTAGTTACCCACAAACTTATCCTGCGGGGCCTTAGGACCACAGAGAATTGGCCAGAACTTAATCCTGAAATGGACTGGGATAGAGGCGAAGGAAAGAAGATTCGGCCGAGATACCGTCTTCGACGTCGACGTGGCCGAATTCGTAGAACTAGGATCGGAATTCGAATAGGTGCTGGGTCACGAGTTGTTGAAGGAGGTGTGACTATAATGAAATTCTATACTAATTCAATAATAAATAAGGCTGCTTTATTGTCGGATGGAAAAAATTAGTTGTCAAGACAAGTTGGGTTGATTGCCTACAGAGACTGCATGTCGAGAAAGCCCTGAACGAGAACTTATTTCAAAGCCTTGATCCACGCACGAGGGCTCTGACAGTAACTCATTCCTGTAGCGTGAACATAACCGGAGACTCTTACTGTTCGGCAGCGTATCCCCACGGCGTCTCTGTGTAGTTGAGAACGAGGTCGAGCAAAATCTAGCGTTGAGAGACAACAGGGTCAGCTCGCACATAGTCATGGTCGGTAAAAATCTATAATTTGTGTTCTACGGCGGGAACAGCACCCAGAGGATATAATTTCGGAGTTGAACGCTTCTACAGTTGCTTCACTAGCTGGATCTTCCACCGCAACTACGGGACTCGTTAGAGGTTTTTTTTCTTCATTGTATTTTCTGATATAAAAAACTCAATACGCGCAGAGAGTCCCTACAATCTCGTAGAAGCATTAAATATTTTGTGCAGAGCGTAGGAAGGTATTGAGCGATTGTCGTGGAGGGATGTTTCTTGTTAGTGTATAAACGACATTATGGACTAGAGTAGAAGGTTAGACTTTGCTCTACGTTACCTTTCGAAGAGATAATCGCCCACTTAAAGAATGTTGGAGATCGTTTGATATCTTTAATGGCGGTCTAATTATGCTATGGAACTCAACTGCAAGATTACTCGATGCCCCCGAAAAGCCAAATTCCCAGGCAGCTTAACGCGACACGGCCCCACCTCGCCCAGAATATTGCTGCCCTGTCCAATCGCTACCCAGGCCGTTCAAGGATCCCAACAAGCAAAATATCCCAAAAAGACAAAAACAAATATGCCAACTACTGGAATCGAACCAGTGATCTTCGCATGTACTTGCATGTGGGGTACAAGTGCGACGCGTTACTTGATGATGTCAGTAAATCGTGCGATCATTTTAGAATGATCAGTGGAACTCACCCACTGCGCCAAGCTGGCATTTACTGATGACTGATGGTGAAAATTTTGTGTTAAATACAATAGATCTAAAGAAAGAAATGACGAATTATGCCACGCGCATACGGGGCACGTACACCGACACATGCTTCGCGAGTGAGGGGTATCTTGGCAATTTTAGACGAATGGGATCACGGCTGAGTGGGGAACTCTTGTTGGGGTACTGTTCCAACTCGTACCCCGTAAGACTGGGGATCATCAAACGACGGAGACTGTCGCTCAAGTATCAAAGCCGAAGGAAAAGATTCCTTTTCTGCAATCTAGTCCCCGGAGATACATGTTCGCCGTTGATACATTCCAGACCGAAGTCGTACGAACCGTCACGAGGGCAGACAGATGCATCCTCTCTAATTGTACGCAAAGGTCGGCCTGTGGGCAGCCTAACTACTCCAATTCCACCTAATAATCGTCCCCAACCCACGGACATTTGCCTTGCCTGGTGGCGTACAACCCTGGTTCAGCCTCTCAGAACAAGCTCGTCCGCTTGACGAAAATCCGATTGACAAGCGCAAACAGTAATTCAACGGCATTCCCAATTTTATGGAAGAGCAAGAGTTTGACTCCACCACTCCTTCTTGGCCGGCGTGAAGGCGGTTGAAAGTCATTTACGAACATTCCGTTGAAAATCTTCCTATTCTGCACTAGTGTCCACCCGGGACCGAGGTTTAGCCTAACCTTTCACTTTTGTAGCCGACAGCTTACTGTTGCCGTTGCTGCGGACGTTGCATTTCATCGCCGCAGGCTGCGCTGGAACATACACCTGTTCCCCCAGCGACATATCCGAGCCCCGCACAGCATATTCGACACATTTCATACGGACCACAGTGTGCTACAAAATAACTGCAGTTCTCCTGCAGTTTCTTGTCGCCATGGCTGACGCCGAAGTGGCTATTGCGCAGCTTACGGCGGACCAACAGCTTGCCCTCGAGCAATTTACTGCAGTTACAAACCAAGAGATCAAGGATGCAATCCCGATATTACGACGGTGTCAGTGGAACGTACAGGTAAATATCCCTCAATACCGTCCCGCGAGATGCAAAGCGAATAATCGCCCTGCATAGATAGCAATCGCCCGCTTCTTCGACGGAGAGCCAGCCGAAGACCCCGTCGCCGCCGCAGCAAATACTCCCACCCCGCAAGACAGTCGCCGACAAGAGACGCTTGTGAATGGTTTCACGAGCTCATCACGATCCTCTTCATCGAGTCGGCGGCGCATCGATCCCGCGCCCCGCGTTGTGCCGCAGCCAGAGAGCCAAGTTGCCACCCAAGCTCCATTAATCCTAAGTCTTCTCTTCGCACCATTCAGTCTGGTGTACTCGCTTCTGTCGAAATACTTCCGATTCATAGGCTACTTGTTTCCCTTTATACCGCGGACATGGGGCCGGTTGACGGCAAGTAGTATCAATACGCCCACCGCCCGAAGGAACACCAGTGGGCGACGGCCATTGAATCCGAGGGATACAGCCGCGCGGTTCATCCGAGAGTTCGAAGAGGAATACGGCAGTAACAATCTTCCATTCTTCGAGGGTGGCTACGGACAAGCGTTCGATCTAGCGAAGAAAGATTTGAAGTTCCTGCTTGTCGTATTGGTATCGCCGGAGCACGACGAGACTGCCTCCTTTATTCGAGAGACATTGCTATCGCAGGAGGTGGTTGATTTCCTTCGGAACCCGGAGAACAACATGATCCTCTGGGCAGGCAATGTGCAGGATTCGGAGGCCTACCAGGTTTCCTCCGCCCTAACCTGCACCAAGTTCCCCTTCGCATGTCTCATAGTCCACACACCCCAAGTGTCGTCCACCGCAATGGGGGTCGCAACCCGAATCACGGGACCGACACCCCCAGCGCAATTCGTCTCGAAACTCCGCCAGAGCATGCAAGCACACATCGAACCACTAAGCCGCGTACGTGCCCAACGTGCTGAGCAGCAAGCTTCAAGAAATATCCGGCAAGCGCAGGACAGCGCCTACGAGCGCTCTCTAGCCCAAGACCGCGAACGAGCGCGCAAAAAGCGCGAAGAAGCCGAGCGGAAAGCGCGCGAGGAGAAAGAGGCACTAGAACGCGAGCAGGCCAAAGAGCGCTACGCACAAAACCTTGCCCAATGGCGCAAATGGCGTGCCGCTTCTCTACCCAGCGAACCTGGACCGGAAGAGAAGGATGTTGTTCGCATCAGCCTTCGCATGCCGAATGCTGATCGTGTGATAAGGAAATTTGCGGCTGATGCAGATATCGAGGAGCTGTATGCTTTCGTGGAATGCTATGATATCCTACAGTCTGATGAGCTTAATGAGAAGGTACGAGAACCTGGCAATTTCGTGCACGAGTATAAGTTCCAACTTGTTTCGCCAATGCCTAGAGAGGTGTATGAATTGAAAGCAGGCGGCACGATCAAGGAGAGGATTGGGCGAAGTGGAAATCTGATTGTCGAGCGGACGGATCTTGAGTCTGATGACGAGGGGGAAGAGTAGATAGGATGCGATCCGAGTGCTGAGATGCATTGGGTGGCGTTTATTAGCTTGATTTCTTTGCATGGCAGGCATGGGCTGGCTTGATCCTGACATGTATGTATGAATGTATGGTCTTGTGGGCTGGCAATATTAGACGGAGTTTGAGATATACAGTACTTTTATAAAGTAAATTTGCAGCTTCTTGTCTGCTTCAGAAAATAAAGATAATGCCCGCCGTTATGAATGTCGATGCTTAATTCTAATCACTAGAAGCTAGAAGGTGAGAAGTTTAGGGCCAAATTGGCGTGAAAAGTCATAACGAAGGATATATACTATCCGCGGCGCCACGATACGCTATGAAGGGTGTATTATTGGTGGCCTGTATTTAAATATTTATCATTGATTATTAGATTGCCCTACGGTTGTATTCTTCGCCTAAAAAAAAATAGAGTGGTTATATTAGAGGACATAGCCCGTTCACATCATTCTCATAACTCGATTCAGCATGATGAAATATGATATAAACTAGAGCTCATGCTCTTAGATAATGTACCATCAAAACCATTCTACTACGCCATTGCTCTAATGTAAGACCATAATGGCAGCTGCGGCACAGGATATAGTTTCCTTAGCGGCAGTGAAAGAATAATTACAAGACCTTCACTGCATCAATGTCGACTATCCACCTTCTCACGCGATATTTCCCTCGCATGACTATAAGATATTTTCCCGTGTGTATATGCGAAAAATATTTTTGTTCTCTCTTTCTCTCTTTCGCTCTCTCCCTCTGTGCTGTCCCACGCAGCTCACCCACACAACCCCCGATCCGAGCGCTGCGCATCAGACCCAGCACCCCCCATAGAGAGAAGGTTAATTCAGCCTAAGCAGTTCAGAATTTGGTCGCTCCAGAAGCACCAGAGCCGAAGAACAGGTACGCGAGACCACAAGAATGTACCTACTGTTTTCCCTCTGACTGAACAACATGTTCACATGATGCAGCCTTCGCATCTCTCCTCGAAGCAAGCGTTAGAGAGAGTCATATAGAGGGAGCCTTTGGAGTAGCTTCGGGAAGTTATTGACACATTCCAAATGGATGACGGTCTCTAGGAGAAGTTCCCCGTGCTTCCTTCAACCGCGAGTCTCATTTTCGAAGACCTCCTAGCCGGAAGCGCACACAATAGCCACGTACTAGCATTAAAGTGGCTCTTCCTTGGTAGTAACAACGCCTTCTATGTCTGAACCTTTTTCTGTCTGTTCGATGCAAAGGGTCCTAAAGTGGTCATCAAGATCGAAGGACACGCTAGCGTCAACACCCGCATCATCCGGGGCAGCATCTTCGACGGCGTGCCTCTGATGAATCTCTTTGCGTTGTTGGGCAAAAAAACAAGCCCAACATCCGCTTCCTGCTCAACGCCCTGATCCTTTATTTCTTCTTCGAGGCTAGCGTCCTGGACAACGTGTGCCCCAATGAGGACACTATGTTCCTCAACAACCTGCGTAGCGTCATCATGTAGGAGATAAGGGGGTCGCTCAGATAGGCAGCACGCCGCAGGCCCCGAAACCGAAACCATCAGGCGAGCATCCACGAGCCTTAGAGAGACTTGCTGCTGTCGATCAAGACGACGAAGATATGGGTGACGAAAGAGAGAACGCAGAAGCTGGGGCGCCGCGCAATTGTAATACCATAGAAGGACCATCTTGCCGTCTTACCCAGCGACCCCTAGCTAGGCCCTTGCGCGCCCGTCCCCCCGGATCCCTAAAATCCGCCCACGCGCTCACGAGCAACCTCAGAAACCTCTCCGTCACTCCTTCTCTACCTAACAAGAACACCGGAAGGAAGCGTTCACTTCCGGATCCCATACTCTCAAAAGCCGAAGCCCTGACCAGGGAATGGGGAAGAAAGACGAATTGTTGCCCCGCATGACGACCGTGGTGAAGAAGCTGAAGAAAAGGAGGGAATGGATTGAGGCAACTATTGAGATATTTAATGAGAGTGAGAAAGTTAATGCGTATTACAGTCTTAATATTTACCGATGGGGTTAAAGGGTATCCTTAAGGAGGAGGAGGGGGAGGAGGAGGGAGGGGAGGTTTAATAGGAATGGAGGAGTGATGGAGGGAGGCGGGGACACCCTTCAAACTAGATATTTGGTGGATTATTTTGCGAGTTTGGGAATTAACTGGGAATACGGATTCAGGCGGTTTGTATGATACGGGATGTTGCTAGGTTTTTGGTGTTTATATGGGCGCTTGGAGGGCACAGATCTCTTTGATGTGTGCGAGGCATTCTAGCAAAGCTTTGATAAGCCGGAAATACCCTTTATTACAACATTCAACAGTACTATGCACAGCATCATCAGACATGCAGAGTGGTGATATAAGAGCAAAGAAGTTAACTGCAGAAAAAGCTAGATAGCAATACGGATGCTGAGCAATGAATTTATTGTGATTGTTTAATGTTTTTTTTTTAACTTTTCACCCATATCCCTATCATAACCTTCCATAAATGCCACAGTTTCTGGTGCGAGAGAGTGCATTAGTTTCCCTTCATCTCTCTATTATCTCTGAATATATATATTGGCGATCTATACTGTCTAGGTTGTTGGGCCTCCTAGCTATCAAACTACCTAGCTCAACCAACATTAATACTGGGCTCCATGGCTGTTATACCTGATTCAGCCGGAGCCAGTGACGATATGCAAGGTTGAATGCCGGGTTCCAGGTATGCCTGACAACACGAGTGGTTTCATCTCGGAGTGTCTAGCCACGTGATAGTATCCATTGCCCATGCTCAACAGCCTTTGGCTCGGTGGTTTCTATCTACAATCCAATACCTGCTCATTTTTGCGATAGTGGGATGCTGATATCATCGAGGCTGACGGAGTATTAGCCACAGTGACAAGGCGGTGAATGGAAAGACTTACAACTTAATTATGTGAGAATTGCGACTCACAGCATTCGTTACGGTGACGGAATCGAGTGTTTCGAAACCGGTATACCGGAAGCAAGCAATCTGGTGGGTAGCGACCGGGCAAGCTCGTGTCCGATCGAGGATACCCAGCATAAGCGGGACCATGAAATGACTGCCCCCCAACCAGAGCTTTCACGCCTGCTTACTAATGTATATGTGTTGAATGCACAATATTAGAAGGGAACTTTCATGAATAGCGGAATAGAGTTGGCCAAAAAGCGCGGCAGTGGCATCAACTTCACCGAGCCCCGCAAGGTTAATCTTGAGGCCACAGATATTGCAAATGACAACCACTAGGCTTTAACTTTCATTCCTATAGGTACCTATCGTAAGGTGTGCTATGCTCTGCAAAGCTGTGCAGAGCGAGAACAGCGCGAGTGGGGTAGCTGGAGTCGAGCCAATCAAGTCGTAGGTTGGGTGCGTCTCATGTCCTGCACTTGCTTACGCTCCGCTCATTTACTTCTTCTCGTGCGCGATTATCTCTCTAATGAGGTAGTATATTGAGAGATTAGTTCTGATCAAAGGTCCCATATACGGAAATTATTGTCGTTCAAATGTGCCGGGGAATTATCAACCTCATTTTTGTTTCTTGTGATGTGGATATCGAAGTTGGGTCGCTTTCTCCGTGATGGTCCCGAAATAACAACTTGGCTTTGAATATTATCCCATTCCCGTGCTTGCGGTTTGGTAAGCAGAACCCTGGATGACGCGAGAGGCACGTTTATGTATGACTTCGGAGGAGCCATAACTAAAGTCCGTCATTCTTTCGATAACGTCCCAATCTAGAGGAAGACTGAGGGGATCTCCACGCAGGAGGTAATTCTATTCAGAGCAGTTGTATCCTTTGATCATCCAAGGATGGGGCATGACTTCAGCTAGAGTGGCTTGTTGTTCTAGGTTGCCCCTGACCATGTGCCGTAGCATGATTTTGAGATCTGAAATATTTTTGAGCATAGAACTTATTATCAACATATTAGTGTCGTGAACTTACTTAGAGAAACCTAGGTGGCCACGAAAAATACATTCCTCTCATCCTGCTATAAAGAGTAGAAAGGTCTCCGCTTGGTAACAGGTTTTCTTCGGTCACCATGGCATATATCACAATACCAAATCTGCATATCTCGGAGCCCATTGATTTCCCTGTTCTGCCAGATAAGGTGTTCAGGGCCGCGGCTCCAAGATCGACATTTAGCTCAACATCTCTAGTCCTTGACATGAAGATAATTTTAAGGCCTACCCCCTGTATGAGTAACATTATTCCGGTGGCAATAATCCAAAGCACACCCAATCTGTTGTGCAAATTTGCGGGCGTGTCTTTCAAAAGGTCATGCGAATTAACATAATTCAGCAGCGTCCCACAGTCCACATACTCAAGCAGAATTATGAAATGTTGTGACTTCGTATACAATCTAGCATTGCGACAATATGTAGGTAGTCGAAAACATCGCGATTGGCCAGCCCCCATACTACCTGTCCCACGGTGCTAGCATTCTTGACTCTAGATATTATTGACGACCACCTTTTAAAGGAGTGTTAGATGTATACACATTCATGATCGGTTTGTGTACCGTGTAATCATCTAGCACGCGCTATACAAGTCTGACCTTCGATGTGTCTTTCCCACCTGTAGTCTTGCGGATGCTCCATGTTCCAGCCTAGGGAATATTGTCGCGTATCAGGCAGCATCAATTTCTGAGGCAAATATTGATGTATAGAAGGAGGGTAAGTGGCCTGCCTAGCTAGAGACTAACAGTGGCGAGACTATATAGCCCCCAAAAAAAAGGCTAGCTATAATAGGATAGTAGAAACGCGTGACAAATGTAATAATTGTTCCTTTGATCAGGACCATTGTAGTTTTGTTGTTGAAGATTTGATTGGAGCGACTTGCGAAAGTTGGAGTTCATTAGATTAGGGGGATTACCCTTGACTAATTCGGGAATATGGGTCCTCTTCTTTTAGTTCTTCTAACTAGTGATAAGATTGATGCTGTGCGGGTTGTTGTCCTACTTCAGAATGGGCCTGATCTTGAACTGATTCTGTAACCACCTCCTCATCATGATCAGTAATGTATTCCTTTAAGTTTTTGTGTTCGTCTTGATTTGTATCGCTGTCTTGATCATTCTAGCAATCAGTTTCGGCGTAGCTAGTCAACTCTTCCGGAGAGCGAGTAAGAGTGAAATTGAGCCTATCAGATCCCAATTCCGCAGTGGTCGATATTTGAAAATCCTCAAGCAGTCGTGCAGCGAGTCGAGCTATCTCCTCCAACGTCTGGTCAGTGCGTTGTTTTATAGACACTATTGTTGCGTAGCTCGCTAGTATCCACCTTGATCTCCCTCGTAATGGACCTGCGAACATGCTATCACGCGCAACTTACGGCAGACTGAAGTGACACATCAAATTGTGACTTACAATGATCCTAGCTCGAGTGCAATTTTCCAGTGCATACACGTAGGGCTCAAGGCTGAGATGGAGCTTTGTGACATCTTCGCTTCTGCCCAGAGCCCATTTTACTTCCTTGCCAGCTCGTCGACTAATACACTTATCCAGAAGCCCCTGGAGTTCGGAGAGCACGATGCACAATTAAAGATGATACCAGCGACTTAATTTATCATAGTCTGCGGAAAGGCATCCGAATCCTTCGCATCCTCAGCTATGAGTTCCAGCAGCGTCTTCAATGGCACCAGCTCCCGTGAGACGGCATCCAGATCATCGCGCACGGATCGGACCTAGCGAACGAACTCGGCTATGGAAGTGGACAGCTTGTTATAGTAGCGATAGAGGATACGCTTCCCACTGTTATCGAGAACGAGTCCATTTTGGTGTTTTGTTGAGCCAAGCTGTGCTGTTTTGACTGTAGTGAGGCGATTGGCCGCTGCAACACAGCCTAGCTAGTATCCGAGCTCTCCATATTCATAATTGGTTTGGTTTCCTCGAGGCTTCGCCCTCCTTAACGGGTAGAATTTCAAGCTACTACGTACTTAACCTTTCGTGTTTTCCAGTTAGCCAACTCTAAAGGTCGAGTGGCTGGTGGGTCAGTTATATGGCGAAGGTGACGAAACCTCGTCATCGTAATCTAGAAGCCGAAAGATCTAGGGATCTTCAAATCACCACAGCAGCAATAGCAGAGTAGGTTTAATGAATCTAGGGGTTGTAAGAACGGTGTATACATGAACAAGCGTAGCGGGAGTCTCAACTCGACGGACCTGACTAAGCCAGTACTGCAAACAGGCCAAACATCGTGCAGCAGGGATCCCGCAGCGCCGTCTGATAGGCCTAGACAGGTAACGAGGACTCGTATCGTCCTTCACATCCACAGCGCTCGCACTACCGGCTCTGCAAACTCCCAGATTTTGGACTGCTCTTGTCGATGGCGACGCGGCAGCCGCTGCCATTGGAAGCAGGATCTGTCGCGTGGTGGTGCCCAGCTTGCTGTCCCTAAGGTACCCAAACTCTCGCTCCTCCACTCTCTTGCTATCGCGAGGTCCCGCCCGCCATGTCCCGCTTCAGTCCTGGAGACGTCCAGGAGGCCGCCGCGTCGCACAGCCTTGTGACTACCATGAATGCGCAGTCTGATGTGCTCTCAGGAAGCTCCCCGACGACGACGACCGCCGTGGTCAGAGAAGGCACCCACACGGGGCCCAGGCCGGCGAACAAAGCCGAGTCCGACCCAGCTCCTGCTCGCGCGTATCCATCTCAACCTCCACCGCAATCGCAACCGCAGCCGCCCTCGTCGCCCCCTCTGTCGCCGACCCCAGCCCTGGTCCCACATGCGCCCGTCATCCTGGACTCAGG
Source organism: Lojkania enalia (assembly GCA_010094045.1). Taxonomy (NCBI): domain Eukaryota; kingdom Fungi; phylum Ascomycota; class Dothideomycetes; order Pleosporales; genus Lojkania; species Lojkania enalia. The sequence continues at coordinate 57,815 of ML986695.1, forward strand.
AAGCTCTACGCCCAATTCGCACGCTGAGTTGACGTCGTCAGGCGGGGAGTCGCTCCGCGCGCATGAGACTGCCGCCGCCAGCGCGCGTCCGTCCACCACCACCACCACCCAGCGGAAGCAGGCGAGATCCTCCAGACGTACCAAGCCGCAGAAATCGGGCGCCAGATGGAGTAAGAACGGCGTTTCCTCGGATGATACAGGTTCAGACCACAAGGCGTCGCTCTCCCAGTCGTCAAGTTCGAGTCCGCACAAAGTGCCCCCGTCCCCCAAGACCAGTCGGCCGGCCAACCGACCGCATCTGCATCCCAGCTTTGCCCCTACCGACGCGGCAGCTCAGAAGGGACGCTATATGGCAGCGAGTTTTGGGGGCGCCTCGGGTGATTCGCGGCGGGGGGTATCGTCTCCTCGACCAAAAGGCCGCGGTAGGAGGGTTCTGATTGTGTGCTGGTTAAAGCCGTGTCTAACAATGTTAACGTAGAAGCTAAGAATACCTTCTGCCGCAATGTCACCATCTATGGCCACTGCCGGTATGAGAATAGTGAGTCGTCTTGGTGTGCCATTGGCATCTTTTGGAGCCTTCAATGACCTGGTGTAGCCTGCCCGTATATCCATGATCCCTCCAAGTTAAACCAAAATGAGAATGCAAAGAAGCGGTTCAATGTCGACTCCCCATCATTTACGCCCCTCCAAGCTAGTACCAATGGATCGCTAACTCCCTCGTCGCGGAGCGCTGCAATCTCTCCCAAGGCAGCCAATGCGGCAGTCTTCACCCCGAAATCGCAGAGATCTAGTCAGTCAAGTGCCGCTGCATGGTCTGCTCCTTCATTAAGCACTAACCGTTTCAGCCACAAGCACCCCTAGTCTCCATACCAAAGAGCCCGCGTTGGACTGGCATCAACAGGACTACCAAGAATTTGTACCGCAAACCTTCGACAGTCAGATGGTGCGTGTATCTCTTCTCTTACATCTACCTCCCCACTTCTTCATCGCATCTCTCTCTCTCTCTACCTCCTATTATATCGTACTTAAGAATGCGCTTGCGCTGTGCCTTCGATATTAAGTCAAGGCAGGTCGATCCGAGCGCTTCAGCCTCAGTGTTAGGCTATGATCCATTCAATGCTCCCTCAACAATACCGACCATCACCGGCACCGGACACCAGACTCCTGCCATCAATCCGTACGTTCAAGATCCCACGGGGCTCTCCGGGACACCTTATTATCAAGGCGCAAACACCTTCCAGACAGCGCCTTCTTTCCATTTGTACTGGCCGATTGGGCCGCAGCCGATGAATCTACTTGGTTACCAGCGAACTGCGCATGACTTCTTTATCCCAGAAACACTCCGGGAAGAACTCCAGAAGAAATCCGAAGTAGCTCGGCAAATCCTTCCGAATTCGTCCTTGCCACCAATTGAGCAATATCACTCTTTGGTATGCCTTGATACGACCCAGCACAAGAACCAGTCCGTGTTTGGATACCAAAGCTGGATTTACAAAGCCGTATCCAGTAAGGACGGCAATACCTATGCATTGAGACGCCTAGAGAATTTCCGGCTGACGAACGAGAACGCCATCAGATCGGTGCAGCCCTGGAAACGATTCTTTAATGCTAGCGTTGTGACTATCCACGATGCCTTTACCACACGAGCCTTCGGTGATAGCTCATTAATTCTCGTCACAGATTATCACCCATGCTCAAAATCTCTCGCGGAGGAGCATTTCAAGACGGCCGCTATGCCAAGATTCCATGGAAGGCAAGCTGGGTCGTCGCAAATTCCCGAGCAGGTCCTCTGGGGCTACCTTGTCCAAGTCGCATCTGCTTTGAAAGCCATCCACGGCGTAGGTCTTGCTGCACGGCTTATCACTCCTTCCAAGGTGCTCCTCACCTCAAAGAACCGAATTCGCCTAAACGCTTGTGGTATCCTAGACGTCGTCAATTTTGAAAACACACGCCCTCTAGCTGAATTACAGGCCGATGATCTGCACCAGCTTGGGCGTCTGGTTTTGTGTATTGCAAACAATAGCCTGACAGCACACCTCAACATGCAGAAATCTATGGAGCACCTTGGCCGCCTCTATACAGCACGACTAAAAGAATGTGTGCAATGGTTGCTCAATCCACAGCCCTCTCCTAGTACACCGACCTCGCCTACCGCTGGAGGCACGATGCAAAAAGATATTGATACCTTTCTCGGAGGCATTGCAGAACAATTCGCCTCCGTCTTCGATAGCACGCTTCATGCAGAAGACACGCTCATCAGTACGCTCGGCCGCGAACTCGAATCTTCGCGACTCGTTCGTCTCCTTATCAAGCTCAACTTCATCAACGAGCGCCCTGAACTAGACGCTTCGATTCCGGTGTCGACCGGCAGCGCTGCCTCCCCACCAGCTGCATGGGCCGAAACGGGCGAACGATACTATCTCAAGCTGTTCAGGGACTACGTGTTTCATCAGGTGGATGCTAGTGGGCATCCGGTAACCAATCTGGCGCACGTGCTTGACTGCCTGAATAAATTAGATGCGGGCAGCGAGGAGAAGATTGCGCTAATTAGCCGCGATGAGCAGAATGTGCTAATCGTAAGCTACAGAGAACTAAAGAGAGGGATGGAATCCGCGTTTCAAGATTTGCTGAAGGCGGGACGGAGCGCGAGGTAGGTCGATTCCTGGCTACCGGAGGGCTCAATCGAGCAGTAAGGTTAGGGAGAGGTTATATAGGGGTTGGCGAGAAGAATTGAAGTGTTGGGTAGCGGACGCAGTCTCTGGGCTTGTTTATTATTGCGGGGAAGTGTATGTAGATGGTATATTAGCAAGATGAATAGGTAGGAAAATCGATATGAATGAACTCGCTTTAAGAATTATATGTAGCGACAAGATGGCCGCAGGTGAGGTCAGTCGGTCGGATCATCTAGGTAGCTATCTGCCTCTCTACCTATCGAATGACGGTCGGGTGACTCGGCCATTGTCGTTCCTGCTCAAGAACTCTCCGGAACGGATATCAGTCCAATTCAATTCAGATCAAATCAATTCTATATCCGAACCGATAATCCCAGCATCCTAACCGCCGGACCTGTTCTACATGGCGACTCTCCGTCCGCTCCTAGCACCGCGCTCGCTATCGCTGACGTTGGTGTTTCGCCGCGGGTTTTCCTCGGCACATGCACAGATGCGTCTAGATGTTGCACCTCGTCCGTGCCAATGTCCGGTTCGCTCCTGTCCCACTACGACGACGACCAAGGCGAGAGGTTTGCAGCAACGAAGGACGTTCGCGATGGCAAAAGGAAAATTCGAACTGCTTTGTTTGGAGAATCCGTTGCTGGATATTCAGGGTGTGGGGTGAGTTCTTATTTGGAATTTGGATATCGGGGTGTCATCCAGGAGGAAGGATATTGTGGGGGAACTGTTGCGGTTTTAGGACAGATTGATGAATGGATGGTTGGGCTAATTGCGTTGCAGTGATCAAGCGCTACTGGATAAGTATGACTTGAAGGCCAACGATGCGATTCTGGCGGAGGAGAAACATATGGGGTTGTACGACGACTTGATTCAGAACCACGATGCGAAGCTGATTGCGGGTGGTGCGGCGCAGAATACGGCGAGAGGCGCGCAGGTACATATAATTTCCATTTCCTTCTTTTTTTTTTTAAAAAAAAAACTGCCCTACTTGTGTGCCCGGCAATGCCTCAGTTCAAATACGTGGTGGTACTCGAGGGGTCTAACGGTATTGCAATGCTGACACTTCACTGTGGATAGTACATCCTTCCCCCAGATTCTACGATTTACATCGGCTGCATCGGCAAAGACAAATACGGCGAGACTCTCAAAGACATCACTGCTAAAGCTGGCGTCCGCGTCGAGTACCGGTACGATGAGGAGCAGCCTACTGGTCGCTGCGGCGTCGTTATCACGGGCCACAACCGCTCTCTCTGCACAGACCTTGCGGCAGCGAACTGCTACAAGCTGGACCACTTGAAACAGCCCGAGATATGGAAGTTGGTTGAGGAGGCCAAGTTTTATTATGTAGGAGGATACCATTTGACGGTTTGTGTGCCGGCGATATTGGCGCTGGCTGAAGAGGCGGCTGCAAAAGACAAGGTATACCTCTGGCCTCTTTCCCCCCCCCAAAAAAAAAAAAAAAAAAAAAAAAACACCTCCTTGATGTGTATCTCGAGTTTGCATATCGATGACAGATAAACTAATTTTCATATCAGGTCTTCATGCTAAACCTCTCCGCACCATTCATCCCGCAATTTTTCAAAGATCCGCTGGACCAGACACTGCCTTATTGCGACTACGTTATCGCCAATGAAACCGAGGCCACCGCATATGCAGAGTCGCATGGTCTCAATACCAAGGATATCAAAGAGATTGCGAAGCATGTAGCTCTGCTGCCGAAAAAGAACGCGGGGAGACCGAGGACCGTGGTCTTTACGCAGGGCACGGATCCCACGATTACGGCAGTGGCCAAGGACGGGGACGTGGAGACTAGCCAGTGTGCAGTGCATGCCATTGGAAGTGAGATGATTAATGACACGAATGGGGCTGGGTACGTCTTACTTCTACTTTTAATCTTTAAAAAAAAAAAATTTGGATTGTGGCTGGCTTAGTTTAGATGGTTACTGATGAGAGCAGCGATGCATTTGCCGGGGGCTTTGTCGCCGGTATCGTGCAGGGCAAGCCGCTAGAGACAGCGGTCGATATGGGGCAATGGCTGGCCAAACTAAGTATTCAGGAACTCGGGCCGTCGTAAGTCTAGCGTTCATTCTTATATTTGCTATTTGCTGACGAAAGTACAGGTACCCGTTCCCGAAACAGACATACACTCACAGCTAAATGATGGATGCATAATGACGGGGGGATTTTCAACAATCTAGCCGGCATGACTGGGACATGGGGGCGTGCCCGGCGACTGATGCTTGAGCATCGGATACCAGCATCGGGGGCGTTTTTTGGAAACGGAAAAAGGTATGCAGCCCTTCAACAAGGGTGATTTTGGCACGGGAAATAGGATTCGAAAGAGAAATGAGGACCTAGAACGGACAAGTGCTTCGTTTCTTCATGCTTGATGATCGTATATTATGATGTCGTGATGTATGCATGTGATGCTTTTGCGTATCCCACCCACCTTTCCATCAGCTTGACCAAAATCGGGACTATCCCATACCTAAAATTGTCGTCAATGCCCTATGATGCAGCATTTACACCTCCCCTTCCTCTCCCTTTCTTCAACTGAACGCTATGCGGCACGAATTGCAGAGCGGACATGCTAGACGTCAGACTCTCCATCGGATCTCCTATAGTAGGAGCTTTCGCTACAGACGCTGTTGGGTCGCTGGCCGTCAAATCTGATGATGCGGCTCCTCGTCCTCCCTTCCGCCCCCTGCCTCGCACTGCACCGAGTCTGTGACCGAATCCGCCGCGACCTCGCAGGACGACTGGGGCGCGGAGATGCGGCGGTAGGCTATTAGTAGACTGCTTCTCCTCCCCTTCCTCCTCGTCCTCGTCCCCAACAATCTCCATAGCCTCACTGCCTCCCGCCGCAGCACCATTCACCGAGTCCACCGTCCCCGCCCTCCTCCTCCCGTTCCCGTTCCCGTCCCCGTTTGACGTGGAAGTCAGAGTGCTGGAGCGGTGACGGTGCAGTGGAGGACGTAGCATGCTAGTCCGGCGGTCGATGCCGTCGTTCACAATGAAGAAGTCGTAATTGCGGGGGAAGAGATGCTTGTCGATGCAGTGGAGGCGGCGCTTTTGAGGGGTGCTACAGAGGCGGTCGCAGGGGGGGTGGAGGCATGCGTACTAGGTTGTACTTAGTGGGCGGTTGGTACGGGAAACAAAAATGTAAACTATAACGGATGATTGAAAAAAGATATGGACCAAAAAAAATTACGAGAAGTGTTTTACACCAAAAAAAAAAAAAAATTAAGGAAAAATTGTATATATACTTATATATATATATATATATATATTTTTTTCAAAAAGTTCAAATACCTACCGTCTTCTCCCCTCTATCCCTCTTCGCAGCATTGATGGGATCGTGGTTCTCGGCGATGTGCAGGTGGAGGAAGTGCTCGGAGGGGAAATTCTTGGAGCACTCCTGACAACGGTTCATGTGCGTTTTCTGGTAGTGGACATCATATTCGTCAAACGAGGCAAAGGCAAGCGGCTGGTGCGGCGGCAGGGAGCATTTCATGACGGGCGGATGGTTTGATATTGCGGTCTCGTGATCCAGATGGACGATCTTGACCTCCGAAGACGCCTCTCTACTAAAGGGCGAGCCTGGGTCTTCTGAAGGGGACACAGAGTCTTGATGTGAGCGCTTCATTTCTATGACGGGCTGTCTATACGGGAGGTGGTTTGCGGTTGGAATAGTGGTTTGGTGGGATGAGAGAATGAGGTACCTTTGACCGGTGAGCCGGATTGCTGCTCAACAAGGCTCCTTTGGAGGGTAGAGAAGAGACTGGTTTCACCGGCGCCTGTGGCCGGCGCAAACTAGATTGGCAGGCAAAATTGGAGAGAGGCTGGCTGCGGGCGAATATCATCGACGATGCACGCTGTGGTGGGCGCCAAGGAGAACCGGGCGTGGAGTGCTGGGGCTGGGATGGGCTCCGCTGGTGGTTCGCGCCCGCCAACGACCAGCGAACCCTCGTGCTCGCCAAGGCTGAAGCCCAAGTCCCAGGCCTGGCACTCCCGAACTTTGCCCTCCCGCCCTCACGTCCTTTTGGCGACACTTCCTCTTCCCTTCCTCCATCACCACTCCTCCCTCCCGCCGCATTGTGCGAGACAGCGCCCCGGCCGCTGCTTGCCCAGCTGCACGCCACGATAAACCGACCACCCGTCCCCAGCTCGCGATTGTCCGTCTCGTTGGGCAAACAAATCAACCTCCATGGAGCACGCCAGCCACAGCGACAGCCCACGCCTCTACGCCTTCATCTGACCTGCCGGCTGACCGTGGGGCCACACATGAGAGTCGCCGTCCGCCCGCATTCCAGGCATGGCCGCGAACACTGAGCTTCTGTCCAGGTGCGCATCTCCGCCGCCGCTCCCCGCCGCCGACGCTGCTAACTTTTCCCCGCAGGCGCGCGCAGTCCATCCTCGAGGGCATCAACCGGCTGATCCAGAGCCATGCCCCCGTCGCGGAGCTCTCTGCCGCGCTGCACGAGTAATCACCCCGTCCGCCAAATAATGGAGCCGCCTGCTTATACCTGACAGATACCGCGCCGCGTGCGAGAACGTGATCTTCGACGACTTCGAACATGCCGCCGCCAACGGCATCGAGACGCAGCTCTGGAACATGCACCTGAGGATCAACAACATCTTCCGGAGGGATTACCGTCTGGTGCGTCCCTTCCCACAACTGGCTCGCCGGAAGAGCATGCGTATACTAACGGGTGAGGGGGCTGCAGTTGCGTCGCAATGCCAAGGACCATGTCGTCGAGACGCGCAAGTTCGCCAAGCACTACCTCGCCTTTATCAAGACGTCCCAGAAGTTCTACCGCCAGTACATCTTGAACTTGGACTCGCAGTTTGATGGCATCCCCGAGCTGCGGAAGATTGCCCAGAATTGGAAAGATGACGGTAGGTGGTGTCGCATCCTACCTAAACCCTGCTCCTCCCACTCATCATGAACTAGCGTCCAGGGCGTCCCTGCGCAAGCGCATCCCCTCCTCAGTGAAGCAGCAGGTCCTACAGTCCTGCCACCAAACGCTCATTCAGCTCGGTGACCTGTCCCGATACCGCGAGACCGAACTCAATGACAAGAACCGCAATTGGGGACCAGCGATAGGCTACTATACTCTCGCCGCGGAGATCAATCCAGACTCTGGGCATCCCCACAACCAATTGGCCGTCATTGCGCGTGAAGACGGAAACCACTTTCGCTCCACCTACCATCTTTATCGATCTCTTGCCAGCAAAACGCCGCACCCGCTTGCACAGCAGAATCTTGAGCTCGAGTTTAAGAAAATCGAGTCTGCGTGGGCCAAAGGCGAACTAATCAACAGCCACAAATCCCAGGACGGCAACAATGCTGGAAGAGTCCTTGTCGCTTGGTTCATTGTATTGCATAGCAAATGTTACAAGGGCCAAGAGTTTGCCCAACATGAAGAGTTGGAAAACGAAGTCCTCAGCCACTTGGCAATAGAGCTCAAAGAGCGTTCGTTGGATTCTATCATGCTGAAAATCATCCTAGTCAACATGGCAGCTGAATATTTTGCAACCGTTCAAATGCGAGGTATGGTATCCAGTTTAAAAAAAATATTTAAAATTTTTTTTTTTTTTTTTGGTTCTGGCTATACTAACCTACGCAGCGCTCGAACATCCTGAAACTATATTCCGAACATACTTTTTCTTTTTCCGATTGAATGTCAAGACATTTTTCACCCTGCTCCAAATTTTGCAGCCGGAGCTTGAGCGCATATCAGAGGGCGATGACGTTACCCAGAATGATGACCACGTTCCTCATCTTTCTGACAAGATCACGGCAGTTGCTCGTCGTGTACTCCCCGGACTCCGTCTTTACAGCACGTGGCTTACTCGATATTGGGAAGTCCTCAATGCCAATGTTGCTGACACACTAAACGAAATGGAAGTCCAAGAGTTGTGGAAGGCATATGCTAGTACCCTCACCCTTCTTGCGACAACCTTTCCCGCAGATCAGCTTCCAAGGGATGATTACTTACTCGATGAGGATATCGAATCGATTGGGTTTCAACCGCTGATGGATGCTGACACTATGAAGAGATGGTATGATGGGGACGTCTTGAAACCAAAAGGAACCGATCTAGACCGAAACCATCCCAACATCGAAATGCTAATGCGTGTCCGAGAGCTTCTCGTGGATGGCTTGCGCTTGGTGGAGAAATCGGCTGTTCCCCTAGATCTCGATAACCTGCGATTCATCTACCGCGAGCCCGGAATCCCCTCCGAGCTACTTGCAAGCCCCAATAACCCAGCCAATGGATCCCCCACATTGCCTCCCGAATCAATGGACCTCCCACTGTTCCCTCAAGAAGCGTCCGTTGCTGATGATCAAAAGTCGTATAGCGTCACGGCGGCCTCCGAATCAGCATCAACAACGTTGGCAAAAGACTCGGCGATGAATCGAATGGTTGATGATCTCGTCGGTCCCGATGATGGCTTGGATCCCTTACCAGAAGAAGACGAGGACATTCCTCCGACACCACCAGAACAAACTTTCGAGGATACTACCCTGGTGGGCAAGGATACATACGGTATCAGCCAGATCAACGTTAATGATTATGTGAATATGGTTCGAAACTATAAGAAGCCAACAGCGTCCCCCTCTCCCGCTACCCAGCTACTCGCCACGCCTATGGATAGGGTTGCCTCGTCCTCATCGATCCGGCAGCCCGCCAACCTACCCTCCCTTCCTGACGGTCAGTTCAACGGGACCTCGATTTGGAATAGGAACTACAGCGGCACACCAGGCCCTTCATCCCCGCTTCTCGGCAGTGGAAATAATGCGCGTGGGTCGCCATTAGATGCGACATACATTTCCACAGCCTCAGGACATGCCCGCGGTGACTCCACAAATTCTCTCCGCAGCTCCGATTGGACGGTGCCCAGTAGTACCCCTTTGCAGCATCCCATCTCCGGTGGCCTTGGCAGTGGTGCAGCATGGGGTAACCGGGGTGGTTCCCACAATGGGTCGGTATATGGCAGCAATGGATACAACAGTTATGCCCATGCGCCGAATACCAAAGATATCAGTCTAATGAGCCCATTCCTCTTCGCGAACGGCAGCTCCTGGAACAATGGCTTTGAAAAGGGCCATAGCTCCTATGGTCGCACGCCGCCAAATGGCCAGGCTGGTTGATTTCAGGATTACTAGCCGCATGAGCTGGTTAGTGGTTTTTGATCAAAGCGACTGTCAGAGACGGGTTACCGTTACGTGCTTTACTGTCGGACAGGATACACCGACTTATTAGAGTTGGAGAGCCTGTATGTCCTGGACGTCTAGGAGACCGTGGCATGGCACATGTTTGGTCGACGAGATGGAGAAAGCATTGTCTGCTGTTTACGAGTGAGAACAAGGGGGGTGTCGCTTGACTTGACTTGTCGTTTAGCGGGGACGCGCACCGGATAGATCGAAGATGGGATCTGATTGATTGATTGATGAGTTGAGGGGATGTGGTTTGGGAGGTGTTTTTACAATTTGGCTTACGACCCCTATAGTGGGTAGTTTAATGGTATGGCTGATTGATTGGAGGGGAGGTCGATATTTGAATTTATAGCAAATTGCAATGAAATAAGCTTGGTGCTCAAATTTTAAAAAAGAAATTTTTTTCCTTAGAGGAATGGATGATTTGCTAACGCGTTGTGCTAGGTAGACCAGACGGATCGAGTTAAGGGGCGACAATGTACTATGCGTGTGCAACGTAGATTTTCCTGTACATGCCGGACAAGTGGTAGGAGTTGTTAGGAGAGGGCATTTGGTGGGGATCGAGAGCATTCTCTTTCTTTGGAGAGTAAGCTACCTTGATTGAACGACTCAGACCGAAGATGTGAGGCAATGATTATAATATCATGATTTCTCATTAACAATATTCTACCTGGCGCATGATATTTGTTGGGTTTGAAAATATGTGCATGTGTATGGGTGGGTATTAGTGGAGGGAGATTACTGTGAGCCGAAGCTGGGATTTTTACGCTGGATTTCTTTTTGGGAAGTGTGGACATGATTATATCGGCGTTGATTTTGGCTACGATGTGGAAGAAATCCTTGCCCTCCAGGTGTTCAAAATTCAATTCGGAAAAATATAAGGGCTATTGAAAAACCTTTGATCAAGAAGAGAACGTGTGCGCTTCTTTTACAAACAAGGTAACCGGGCAATTAGGCATAATGGGGGATGAGATGATGTTGGAAATCTTGTGATGTAGTCGAAAAACTACTGAATGTCACGTGAACATCGCATAGTGTTCAGAAGCCTTGGGAAGTAGGCTCCCACTCCAGATTCTATATACAAACAGCCTGTCAGCTCGAATAGGCAATTAATAGGCGCACTTATTTTTGATCAATGGATGTCAAAGGCCAAATCTGCCTTTGGCGAGAATGGCAATTCAGTTTCAACGGTGTGTATGTTTATGAGGCATGCCATATTGTGGTTCCGCCTTCAGATGCCTCGCAGGCTCCAAAAAAGGTATCATCACGCGCATATCCTAGATATCCCCATGTTTTATATTGGAAGATGAGCTTTAGAGCCAGTACAAATGGAATACTGTTTCGTTTCCGTCTTCAAGTGAGACTGCGGTTCTAACATTCGGTGCCGCAGTATGCTTGAGTGTCTAGACTTTAAGTGAGTCGTACAATGAATGTGATGCTATGACCATAATTTGCTCATAAGCCAAGTTTCTTTCGCGATATACATGCAATTTAGTCTTCGCCTCTTGAACTCCAACGTCCAATATCTAGTTCAGTGTTCCGAAGCCCACCAACTGTCCACGGAGTGGCTTCGGTGTCGAGAGCCACAGTTTTACGAAGTCCATTAGTTGATGAAACCAACCTAGGACCATCACTAGCATACTTCTAAGGCTTATGGGTGCCTCGATGGCGGCTTCTATTACGGGAGATGCTTTGGTTATGAGGAGCTACGAAGAACCAAATGATCTAGCTCACGGCGGGGTTGTCCATTATGACAGACTCGCAGAAACGGATACCAAATGGAGCTTCAGGGACACAGATCAAGGCTGGATTCCTTGTGGCCAATACCACTCGGCCCCAGACACCAATAAGCCGGACCCATGTATTGAGCAGCCCTTGAACGTTATGCTTGATGTTGGCAATAAAACCTGCAAGGCAACAGTCACCGACGCAAAGCTCTTCAAAGATCCTCAGCCTTATGTCTAATCGCATCACCTAGGATCGAGAATGATTGACTCTTTTTTGTCGGGACCCACAATGAGTGTTGAGAACTTGTTCTGGACAAACCATTTCAAGAAAAATATGCAAATGCTATGGAGAAACTTCTTATTACCTATAAGTAGATGAGGAATACACTTGCGAAAGTTAGACTCTAATCCAAGCATGCAGTAAGCCTAATAGTAAGTCATTCAATTACTTATGGCCCTGACGCCAAGTTTGAGAGCGTAATCTACAGTATCATCGGCCGCGCTCCCACCGATAAACCCCCGACATTTTCATCAGGCTGTACCTGTCCTTCGCAGTCTAGAGAATTCATAAACAAATTGATTTGTCCGCCATTGGTAACCAAACGCGGAACAAGGCATGCTCCTTCGAGGACTTCTCGCCCAACCTAATGTTACGGGCCGGGCTAACGGCGTCGGTACAGAAAATGGGTATCCTTTTTGAGATTATGGGATGTGAAGAGAATTTCGATCCAAACTTCTTAACAGCCTTCATCTCTCATCAGCACCCAATCCCTGCAATACTCCGTTTCTTTATCTGATGGACACATGTGAATGAAGTTTGGTCATAGATCTTGTTGAGAAATACCTAATTGTATTAGTCGAGGATCTTCAGAAGCCCAACGTATTGTATGGCGGGGAGATGAGGTGGACATGCGCAAAATGGTCTATCAAAGCGGTTAGCTCATGGGGTACTCGACATACCTAAACATTCCGCTTCTATCTTCATTCTTCACGACAGTCGAGTTCCTTATATAATTCGATAATAGTCAGCAACCGGCTCTCCTTTATGGCACCGCTGCAAAGGAGTGCAGCCAGCTCGGATTCCGATTCCCAAGAAAATGAAGGCTTTTCGGTCAGCTCCAACAGTTCTTCCAGTCCCAGCCGCGGCGATTCGAATGCTGCACCAAAGCTTCTTCACCTAGCCAAATCATAGTTTGAAAGCACCCAACCAGGTTCAGCTGGCGCAAATCTTCCTAAGCGTATCAACAGTCCTACCAGAAGAACCGCCGCGTTGGATTTGCATCGTGTGGTTTCCCATTCACCAAACTCCAAAAAGGGCAAAGAACCCCTAATACTCGACATTCAAACGGAGAAGTCGAATATCAACGTCAACCATAGCAGTTCCCCGAGCACCGCCAACCCAACGTCTACGTCAAGCTCCAAATACACACGATCAACTCACCCATACACGTCTGAACAGTTCACCAATCTAGACCATTGCTACAATTAACAGTCACAGTCACTGGCCATAAGCCTTCAAACAGGCCTGATCCACATCCAGTCCAGGATCTCCATTGCCGAAAGCCAAAGTTCCCTTGAAATAGGCACAATCGATCCATAGTCCGAGGTCCGCCACAAGCTTCAGGACGAGGAGGAAGGAGAAGAAGCCCCTTCGTCCTCATCCAAGCCGCATCACCCGTCTTTGGCCCCGCTATTTGGCAAGCCATTTGCAAGGCCTCCAAATCCCCCCTGCTACCCAAACTGGAGCTGGCGCAACCCGTTCAGCAAGGAGTGGAAGTTCGGCGCGAGCCTTAGCCTTAGCAAACTCATCCGCCACTGCTTCGTCCCGCAGCTGAGAAAGCCGGCTAATGGAAGAGAAACTAGTCCGGAACCTATGCATATTGACGTGTACCTTATTCTTCCCGTCTATGTGCTGACGTTTGCGCGTGTTGTGCATTCGGGCGATCGGCATGGTACTATGTATTTCCCACCGCATTGGAAGGACAGGTTTATGGTCCAAGGGTGAATGTCTATAGTGGAAGGCGTAAGGGGTTTGCGGGACGATTGCATTTTTCAGGGTGGTTAGCTGAAGGGAAGTAAGTGGCTGTAGATTACTTTTGGGAAGTTTGTGGGACTTCTAGTACTCTGATTGACGTCTTCATAGAAGTTGGGCCAGTAATAATACTAGCTTTTTCCTCTCGACTCTCACTCTAAGAGTATGATATCTTCATAGATATTTCTTTCTCGTCGAGGGATGCTTATCAAATGCTATTTATAGAATGGTTCGGGGAATACTCTTAACCGACTTTAATTCCTCCCTACATTTGTGTAGTGAGTTTTCACATAGGCTTTGCTCGAGAGTCATTGCTTAGATTCCAGAAGTCCCGGGAATATTCATAGCCATACGCACAGGAGTAGAGGGGCCGCGAGACTGAGGATCTGAACTTTTTGTTTCCGCATCTGAACAGCTTTTGCTCAGATGAGTGCATTTATTGTCTCCACTTAATTTCCGTCATGTATGCTTTCCTACTTGAGGTCAAATATAGCCGCTGTTTTACCACTACTTCATGCACCTCATTTGAAGCACCGATCCGTGAAAATCGAAGCCGTGTCATGGCTGAATACACAAAACTCATGGCAACCCCGAACTCCACCCGATTCCAGGTATCCCGAGCCTAGCATACAAAGTCCCTAAAGTTCCACGGCAATGGTAACTTTTCGCCAAACTAGACATATACGAGCTAGTGAAGTGTGTAGAAAATCCAATGATACACATCAGAACGCATAAAGCCCTCTCATGTTCCAAATCTGCTCCTCTACCTCTGCAAGATCCCAGTTACCTTCCATCCGCGCCACAATACTCTCCTTCTTATCGCGCGATACGACCAGGAATCGTTCAATCAAGTCACCATCGATGACGCTTTTGACCGGTATGTAGTAACTGCGGAATGCCAAATGATCTCTGCCCGAAATAGGCTTATCCTCTGTCCGTAGAGCAAGCTCAAGTTGCTGGAACATCTTGAAGCTTCTCCTAGATGCGAAGGGTATAAGAGCGCCAAGCGTGCCTTGGAGACCCGCCCAGAAGATGACTTTCTCACCGCCAGCAATGAGCGACGTTTTCTGGATGGATACCGGAATATCGTTTGCAAAGTAGTGCATCACAAGATCCAAGCGATTGGGTGCACCTGCTAAAAAGGCCCTGTCTTGTATCAGGTGTTGGCCATCCTCCGTTTCGTCGGAAGCTTCCGAAACCTTTGATGGACAACGCACCATCCATAAATTGCCGAATTTGTCGCCTCCGACGACCGTATCGTAGTCAACCATGTCGGTGCAAGTTGTCCATCTAGCAACTGTATCCTCGACGAAGGGAATGAGCCGATTTGGATGAATTAAATCCTTATGCACCACATAGGTGATGGAGTGCTGTTGATCGGAGGCGATGAGGCGACTGCCCTGAGTCTTCAAATCAACGATTCGGGTGGCAGCGCAATTAACTGCTTGAGCTTTCCGGAGTACCGACTTCATACCACAGTCGAACAAGACGAGGTCTCTGCCCACGCCAGCAACGAGCTTGCCTTTGAACGCCAGGAGGGCAAGCGGTGGTGCACTGAGTTCTGTTTCGTGGTAGAATTCAAGTCGTCGACCGTCATCCAACACCTTGTAGAGATGTATGGAACCGGATTTGTAGGTGTACGTAGGTGTAAAGCTTAAGTCAGTTGCTACCCCTACTGCTAGGAAAACTTCATCGGAACGGCTTTCGAAAGCCACTAGAGCGGCGCTGACTGCGCATTGATTCCTTTCTAACTCAACAGTGTTGACTACCGCCTTTTCGTTAATGGGGTCAATCACTTGGATGCAGGATGCCCAGCGGCCCGGAGCTTTTGGGTGGCCAAATTCGACGGGTGGCAATTCATCGCTTGGATGGTGTCCATTAGCCACATCGCCATTCATGACGAGGTCGCCGTCCTCATTTTTGGCTCCATTGTTCAATTGGTCTCGGAGTAGGTCTATCGTTTTGGGGTCCATAGTGTTATTATCGCTCTCGACAACATAATAAACTTGCTGTTCATGGAAGCCGACGAGTTTCCGAGGAGTGTATTTGAGTGGTATCGTCTCATGCGTTGTGTTGTCGGCAATCGAGTCAAGGGCAAAAATTCTTTCCAAGTTAGCGATAGGTAAGATGCTGTACTACAAAAAAAACATGAAGATGGTTCAGAGTTCAGTAGGAACAATTGGAAAAATATGATAATCCTCATGAAAGAATATCAGGTAAGGAATTTGTCATCAGGACAAGAGAAATAGATATGCAGGGAAAAAAAAAAAAATACCAACCTTAAACCGTCACCGCGAATACAGATAACACCTTTGAATTGAGCACTTTCAAAGCTCCAAGCGGAATCAAAGGGGGTGTAGTTTAATGGTGTCGTAGCAAACGTGCCAGTGCGTGGATCAGTGTAGCTCAGCCAAGGCCTTGAAGTTATGGCTAGAATTGCCGGTTCTCCAGCTGCAATCACTCGGGTAAATCGAACAGGAGAGGGACCAAGGAAACGCCGTCTTGTACTATAAGCCTCTCCAGTCATCTCATCTAGATTAGAGCGGATGTATATTCCGGATCGAAGGCCGACATGAAGGTATTGGCTGTGTCCGCGCGGAGACTTGTCATACATGTAGGAGATTGAGATATCGCTCGGTTGGGCTGAGAGAGCTAGCAAGCTAACGCTTCTCAGAATCTCACCACTCATGTCAGGACTGAGATTGAAGACTCGGCAAGTTTGATCACCGCAACCGACGGCCATGAAGAAAGCACGAATACTGCCTTCCGGCACATCCGGAATTGCAAGGCAATTCACAGGACAATCCAGGCTAATTTCCTCGTCCGCTTTCGCCAACCCTCCGTCGGAATCACATTCAAAGTAGTATATCTCGCCGGAACTTAAAGCAATGGCGACCTGGCGATTATTGCTAGCACATGCAACAATAGTCCGGTGTGGCGGGGTATGCCAATCCGTTAGTTCGCCATGTTCACCCGCAGCATCGTTGTTTGGGAATTGAACGCCGTGAATATGACGGACACCTCTTGAATGTATCTGGATGACGCCGTATTCCCCAAATTGTTGCACTCCGAGTGTGGTAGTGTCTGTGATGAACCCAGCGTTGGTGGCCTCGTCAACGTCTTCGCCAATCTTAAGAACCAGCGTAGCGCTGAGCAGAGAGAGGACAATCAGCGTATCATATTCGTCTTCAGCTGTCAGCTTCGTTGTCCAAACTGAAGTGGCTTGCGCCGGTAGTTGGGACTCAATCAGATCCAGGACATCCAACGCATTTCTTGTTGTTCTAAACGTGCTCCGAGCGCCGGTGCCACAGACGGTATGAATTTGAGGCGCATCCTCCATCGTCAAATTTGCAACTTCCATATCCATAATAGGGTTCATGCTTGCAATCTTTTCCACGGCAGTCAAATTTGTCAGCGGCCTAGGACGGAAAAAAGGAGGATCGTATGGCGCTAAAGGGTCCGCGGGGAATTGGCTGCTCTCAAATACAGGATCGTCCGTTTCCTCTCCTAGCGATTCGAGTTCGTACAGAATGCGGTCTCCTGATTCACAGGCGCAATAGACGAAACCAGCTTTGAGCAAGCATATACTCGAGGCAATAGGGAGGGTATCAAAGTACTTGATTTTTATGTTGTTCACATCGCCTCCGGGTGCATCGAAGGTAACCTTGAAAGCATCGCCATCGTCAGTCTGGAGTAGGTAAAAGAATTCGCCCCCTTTCAACGTATACACTGTCCCAGCTACGATGATACGCTTACGATTGGGATCTTCGGTTGCCCCCTCGCGCCGCGGAATAGCTAAACGCTGCACCTCACTGGCATTGTTGTATATACGACGGTAGCTGATGTTATCTTCTCCACAGCATAGAACTCCACTCGGCATATCGGGACCTCCCGGAACGCGGAAAAGCATATTTGATGTGCGATCGACTGTCTCTGACCACTTTCGAACGACGTGATTCAGACCCAAGTCCAGCTCATAATAGACCAACTCCTTCTCCACTTCATTATACGCCTGGCCAGAAGAATCTTGATCCGACTGTGAAAAATCTAGCTCAAGGGCGGCAAACACTGGGTTATCGTATCCTACATCGAGGCCGATGAGGTAGTATACTAGTGTCTGCGGCTTGTGCGCCTCGAGTGGAGATGAAATTGAGATGTCGGTCTGGCCGCTTCGGGTAAGAATGTATACAAGCTTGTTCTTCTCGATGGAGGCAACCATGATGGCTCGGCCTTTCGGATCGACGGCGAGGTATTCTCCAGGTATGACGCGGCGGATACCGGACTTGCCAAATGTCTCGTAGTGTAGAGTCTTTAACTTCTGCTCATCGGGTAGATATTCGTAGGTGACCATGCGACCGGAGTCTGTAGTTATTGCAATGAGATCTATAGTAGTTTAGCCATGTCCCTCAACAAGCCATCATATCCACCGCATGCTCCTGCGCGAGAAGCCGGAGGGTGTGATCGTGCCTTCGAAAATCACTAAATGGGCCTTTGAGTGTGTATAAGAGCTACATACCTTTGGTAGCGCCAGCAAGCCGAAACTTCTCAATATGGCGAATTATACCGAAAACATGCTGGGAGAAAATCTCCTTGAACCCTTTGTGCCGTCGAGAGACCTCCAGAATAGCAAGCCTTGATCCGTTCGCTGTTAATATTTGCTGCTTGTTGGTGCCCGTAAAATCGCCAGAGATGGCTTGTTGAGTCGCTGAGGGTTGCTGGACCGTTAAGGCGTACAACGCCATGTTCGAGAAGCTCGTCATGACAGACAACAGTGGGCGCGCCCCCAGGCAACGGTAGGATAATTGAGGCGAGAAAAGTAATAACAACGCCGAAAAAAGAGGTACGTGCCGGAGAAGAGGATAGAATAGGCGGCGCGCAAGTAAGCTGGGTGTACCGCCGCGGCGGGAAAGCTTCCACGCAAATCTTGATGGAAGTTTTGGACGTTAGAGCTTGGGCCATATTGCTTAGTCACCAAGTCTTGGCATATACCTTTTATCAACAATTTCACAGGGCCTAAAGCTACATGTAGCCCACTATTGCCTATGCAAAGCCCATTTTTCGTAGGATCTACAGACATTGGGGTTTATAAAATATCACTAACCTGGTCAGGTCGGCTTCTGGGCAATGTCCGTGTTAATTCTTCTCTTCGTAGAGATCTGATGTTTCTAAAAATTTTCAATTTCCACCCATCTTCCGAGCGTACTATTGCAAAATCATGCCAGATGAGCAGATGACACATTTCTTATGTTACTGGTCAATTCTTTCTCTGGTAGCTTAGTCCAGATTTCATCTTGTTTTGCAACCGGAATAGCAGCAGATCAAACGCGCAAATGAATCAAACAGAAGCCAAGATCGCCGTAACACAATATCATCAAAAAGAACATAACTAAATCACATGTCACATCACCATCGCGGGTATAAAACAGCATCCGTCGTGCCCCCAAGCGCTCCCCTGTAACTATCCCTACATCATCAACGCAGCACCAGCCGCTGCTGCCGCAGCAACGACACCACCCACAACCTTCGCAGCTCCGGTAGGCATGGCTCCCGAATCATTGACCACACTCTCGACGATCGCAAACTGCTCATCCTGGACCTCCTCAATGTAATCTTTAACGTCACTAGGCAGTGCTTGGAACCAAGCTGGAACACTAGTGTAAGTTGTTGTTGTCGTGGTTGCCATAATAACATCAACGTCGGGCGCGTCACTACGAGTCGCGACGAACTCGCTGAGCGCGTTTACGTAAGAAGTGTACTCGGGTTGCGCCGTTACGCTAGTTAGGTAGGTGGAGACTGCCGAGGAAGCTACGGAAGCTTTTGATTCAACCCAGCTATTGTACTAATTAACATGTTAGAATTTAGATAAACGAGGTGTTAAGGGGGGGCCAAGGTACGTACATCTGCAACCCTAGTGAAGGAAGTATATGTCGCGGTGTAAAATTCGGTAGTAGTAATGATGGCGAAGTCGGCCGTGGCTGCGCCGGCAAGCGCGAAAGCGAGAAGTGATTTGAACTGCATTTTGTCTGTTCGTTGCTTGATGACGTGGAACGTGATATACAAGAGGTGACTACGGAGCGGATTTCAGCTCAAGCAAAGGAGGCACAGAACTGGTTTCTGAAGAAGCCCTACAGAATCGATGAAAAGCCGTTCATACGACGAAGACCCAGGCTTTATACAGGCTCCTAGCAGCGTACCTACCTATTGTGGACGGTAGCTTAGCCAACTATTTGGCGCCCTCCAAGCCCCGTATTCGAATTTCCCTGATGCCGGTTGCCGAAGGCAGCACTGCCCATCGTCAGATGATTTGCGCCCCGACCACTCATCCATCGCTTCTTATCAAAATCATCCGAGGTCAAATACCGTCAAAACCCTCCATCTGGCCGCTCTAGATATTAAGATCTCCTAGCCTCTCCCATTAACTAGAAAACATATTTGCTTTGTGATGTCCTGAGACGCGCAGATACATCGTTCCATCTAGGCCGAATAGAGTCGCTGAATATCAATACCATCGCCGTGATTGGTCCGCCTGACCCATAGAAGTATCACGTCGATTAGCGCTGGGGTGGACGCCTTGAATCTCTCTGCATAGCCCTCAAAATGAGCCCAGTTCCGTAGGAAGCCTCGCCAAGCACACTTACTTTTAACCTTAACTAGATCTTTGCTGTATCATACCCCTGTTTGAGCTGTCAACTAGGCTTGAAAAGGTATAGTTCCTCAGGAGACAGCCCCAGCCAAGAAAAGCAGTTAGGCATCCACGTTATTTTTAGGTGTGGCGGCCTGAAAGTATAAACATTGCCCACTCACGCAAGACCACAGTTGATGTTCGCATTTCGCCGAATTGACTCATTGCAACCACATAGAATATCAGTTCGTGAAATCCGCGAATAGACGACAAATTGTGAAGTTGGATGCGAAACTACTATCTGCTCTATGACTTATTCTAGAAAATGAAATTGGCAATTGGGGTTGGCATGCTACCCGAAAGCTCCATCCAGACTCTGCTTCCGGTAGTTAGGCCTGTACCGGCTTGAAGTTCGTCTTGTGCTTCAGATGAGGCTTGCCTTAAGTGTCTTTGTGCTGCATAAGGTTTGAATCACTCATCACCACCGGCGGTGCACACCATAACGCAAGCTCCTTCATAATAGAGCGACTTGGGTTGCCATAGAATAAGCCGAAGTTTCACTAAAAGCAAACGTGCGCCAGTATCCTTAACTTTCAAGACGTCGCGAAGACAACGCATCAGTGCACGGCTCACGCGTTTGGGGTGCTTGTTTGACTGTGTAAGATGCAGCCAATCAGCCACAAGTAGCCTTATAGCTCATTCATTTCGAGTCACCCGTCTTCGCTCCATCAGCTTAGACTAAATCTATCCAGTCAATGGGCCCTCACGAGAGAAGATTAGGAGAGAACGTTAAACCAAAACTCAGTCACGAACCACTATCCATCGATTTCTCGCTGAACATGCAGGTGATTATCAAATTAGAGCACTAGTAAAGATCCAACAATGTTCAACACAGAACATAATTATAATAGGGTTTCAACGCACGGTTTCGCAGATAAAAATACCAAGTGAATTATAGGATATTGTGAGATTCATTCATAGTCGTGCATAATCAAGGCCACTTGACAGAGGTACCACGAAGTGTACTGCGCACATGATTTCGAGGGATTCTTCCGAGCTGACATTTATTTCAAACCGCCTTTGCGACCAGTTTCCTTTGCTTTCTTGCTGCCAGGTTTAAAGGAGCCGGAAGAAACCTTGCCTCCCATA
Organism: Lojkania enalia; assembly: GCA_010094045.1. Lineage (NCBI taxonomy): Eukaryota > Fungi > Ascomycota > Dothideomycetes > Pleosporales > Lojkania > Lojkania enalia. Next base: position 79,242 of record ML986695.1, read on the forward strand.
GAAGCAATATCTTGCTGTAGAGGCAATCAGCCTCTAGAATTACGAATTAGGATACAAAAAGGCACGCCTGCTTGTCAGGATCCATGCTAGCGAAGCCGAAGTTGTGCGAAGACTATCCGCTTGTTGATACGGTGTTCTGGACCTTCTTGGGGCGGTTAGCAAAGTTACCGGGGTTCTGGTTGTCGGCCATTGTGATGGAGTTGTGGGGAATTTGGTCGAAAGATTTGAAAGGTAGTATTGTAGTACAAATATGTGTAATGGTCATGTGGATGGAGGTAGGACAGCGTCATCAAGCCGTCACTTTCTCGCATACTACTACAAGGGTATGATGAAATTCCAAGCTCAATTATCATATTTCGAGCCAACCTTCAAGTGATGTGTGTTGAAAAGGAAGTGGGTTAAACAGTTGATTGTTGAAGCTACTGGCAGAAGCTACATATATACTGCTGAACTAGCGTTACATGTGACCATGTAAACAGTATACTAGTAACATGCTCTTGCCGATCGTCAAAGGAGGTAATTGCAATTGCTTCATCTAACAGTGCGAAGCTCCTAGGCATGACGTTTACATGCCATCAGTGGTAGCACGAGGGAATTTCACAGCACGAGAGATGAAGTAGATGGAAGCGGAAGATCTTCCCCCGAAGGCATCGAAAACCCTGTTCACCATAGCAGTATTGATTTGCGAGGTACCATTATCATGATGACCCGGAGAGTTGACGATATATATGGGTTCGGATCGACGCTATACCCGTCCCTGTCGCTGCACGTGCTCAGGCGTCATTGCGACGTACAGAAAGAGCGGAAGGAGCCTTGAGAACTTGGTGTTTCCCTTCTTCGATTATGATTTATCGGTGTCCGCATCCAGCATATGTTCTGTCATGTGCGGGAAGCTATAGATTTGTCTGTGCGGTCTAGACCAGAGCCTCACGCTTTGATACTCCAGCAGTCAGTTCTACGTCCTGCGAGTCAGTCCAATACAGTGGAACTCAGCCATGTTGCAAGTAGGTGATCCTTCACAATATCGCCTATCGGTGGTTATTGTCTTAGCTTGCACGAAGATGTGAAGAATGCCATTAAGAAAACGAACCCGTCTCGAGGACCTAGGACCTACGATCATCAAACAACGCTCGGAACCATATCCCGGAATGAAAGAATTGAGACAGCGAGTATCATTACTCCATGCGAGCCCACCTTCATCTTCTCAACACAACCCTAGATGTTGCAAATCTAGCGTGCCCCGCCAAAGGAAGCCCATTCAGTCTCTAAGTCAAGCATGCTAGGTGACTGAGACAACAGGCTTGTAAAAGTCTCTAGGGAGTCTTACGGAAAGTAGGGGCTGATGGCTGTATTTTCCAGGTCGGGCCGTATCATCCCAGCCCTGTATTAATACCCTTTATAAACCAAAACACGAAGTCGGTCTGGTCATCTCGACCTAAGCCGAAGAGAAAATCTAGTATCCAATCCTCAATAACGACCTATCCGATCGATTAGAGAGAACTTCCCACCTGTACTTCATGATTGTGAGAATCCGCTATCGACTAAATCCAAGGATAGTACACAAGAAGTCCGCGGGATCCTCCATATTGCAACATCTTAACCATTGTGGTGCAGTTCCCATGAGACACCGACCTCAGTTGCATTTGCAATCATCCGAATTTTGTCTAATTGTATGTTAAGATCCTGCGGTGAAATTCAAAGTATCATTGTTGTGGACTACGTTGTTGTCGCTGGATGCGAAGCCGCTTTTCCAAAGATTGCGGCGATGTCGCAAGATCAGTGTTCGGCACCGAGGAGCCCCGATTTCGGAGCGAACGCGGCTGTTAGCGGAGTACGTGGAGTAGGCTGAGCCGACCGTTGCAGAAATATCTCCGGCCGCCGGAGCTTCCTTGCTTCCTTACAACTCCTCTTTCTCAACTATGCCTTCATTCAACATTGTAGTCTTTGCCGGTATGTTCTCCACTTGGTGCCATTTTCGCAATTGCTTACTCATTGAATCCTAGGTGATGGTGTTGGACCTGAGGTATTTCTTTTTTTGACATTTCACAACAGCTCAACTCACACATTAAACTAGATTATTGCAGAAGCAGTCAAGGTTTGATGAAACCTCAATATCGGTCCTCATATGCTAAATGCATGACTAGGTTTTAAAAGCAGTCGAGAAGCACTCAGACGTGAGCTTCAACTTCCAGCCATACGATTTCGGAGGTGTACGTATACTACGATTTCATCCTCGGTAATCCGTTTGACTCCCTTATCAGATTTCCATCGACAATCATGGTAATCCATTAACGGAGGAGGCACTCTCTGCCGCAAAATCCGCGGACGCGATCATTCTAGGAGCTGTAGGAGGACCTGTACGACATTCTCTGATCTAGCTCCCAAGTAGCTTCAGGATTGCTAAATAATTGGTAGAAATGGGGTACTGGCAAGGTCCGACCCGAACAGGGCATCCTGCGTCTCCGGAAGGAACTTGGGACATTCGGAAACTTACGACCCTGCTTCTTCGCCTCGGACACGCTCGTCAATCATTCACCACTTAAGGCCGATATCGTGAAAGGCACGAATTTCAATATCATCCGGGAGCTCACTGGAGGAATATACTTTGGCGATAGGAAGGAGGATGAGGGCGACGGTAAAGCCCTTGACACCGAGCCGTATAGCGTTGAGGAAATCGAGCGAATTGTGCGTCTGGCTGGGACTCTAGCCTCCGTTGAGAACCCTCCCGTCCCTGTATGGAGTCTGGACAAGGCAAATGTGCTTGCAACATCGAGGTTATGGCGAAAAACATTTGAGCGCATCATGAAGGACGAATTTCCACACCTCCAATCCGGTACTCACCTAATTGATTCAGCTGCGATGCTTATGATCAAGAATCCAAGAGCTCTCAACGGCGTAGTAGTAACTAGCAACCTATTCGGCGACATCATCAGTGATGAAGCGAGTGTTATCCCAGGAAGTCTCGGATTACTTCCAAGTGCTAGCTTAGGTGGTATCCCGGATGGCATAACCAAGATCAACGGTATCTACGAGCCGATTCATGGTACGTAAAGAGAGTGAAATTGTCCGTAAGGCGACATTACTAACGTGATTCAGGTTCGGCACCCGATATCGCCGGCCAAGGCATCGTCAATCCAGTCGCAACCATCCTTTCAATGAGCATGATGCTCAAATATTCGCTCTGTCAGCCAGATCTAGCGCAAAAAATCGACGAAGCAACCAAGATCGTAATCGACAAAGGTATTCGAACCAGAGACATAGGTGGCTCGTCAAAGACAGCCGAAGTGGGCAATGCAGTAGCCGCCGAACTTGAGCAGCTTTTGAAGAAGTGAAGGAATCGGTATGAAGATGCGAATACATGGCGGCGGGCGTGCAAACGCTATTCCGACCAATATCCACAGCCTCCACATTATTGAGCGCGCCAGTATGTAGATGTGTATTCGACCTGGGGCCTCTTAGGCGGTGGACAGGATAGCGAATTAACGGGACACCGAGGCAGCTGCAGCCACAATAAACGTACGAACGCCACGTTTTTGTCTTTGAAATCTCTTCGTGTAACATTCAGCTTGGCCAAGCCACTACAGCTTTACAGCCGTCACACGATGAAGAAAACAATAACACGAGCGGTGATATCGTGAGGAAGGCCTAGGTTTCAGAACCCAAACATAAGCCAAGTGATGTTTTCCAAAACATGATATCATCGATTTACTCATCCGCAACCCAGCTACACACCAACGATAGTTTAGTCGAAAAGGCAACATAGTCATTTGGGAATCCAAATGGCCCACATGGTATTCTGTCCATTTTTGAAGAATTTGGTGTACGGTCAGCCGTGTTTTGCTGCCTGCGAAGGACCATTGGACACCATTTCAGCTAGAACGCCACCGCGCCTCAAGCATATATATACCATATTAGGCCACGCAAAACGCCAAAGTCGTTCTTGGCGCATACTTCTAGAAGTTCTTTCCAGATAGCGTCAATCTTCCTAGCTTTGTTACTATCGCGCTACGCAAAGCTGTGCCCTAGGTCACCGCCAGACAAACCTTCAGACAACGACAAGGCGCAAAGTCCCAACACCGCAAGCACTAGACCAGTATCGTGTAGAACTAGCTCCTTAAAAAATTTGAGCATACTGTAAATAGAATGGGTTCTAATTATTCAAGCCTTCATGGAATTGCGCGAGGCGGTAAACATGGGGATACTACTTGTCAGCTAGATGTCGCCGTTACCAAAAGCATGTTGCAAGCGCTATATAAGAGACATGTTTGTTCCCCCAGCCTTGGATTTCCATCCTCCGTCAACTTACAATTTTTCCTTTCATGCCCCTAGTTTGCCTAGTCTAGATCTAGTTCCTAGATGCCTACCTTATCATATTACCCCACAACACATCAATAAGAGACCAAGGAAACAAAAAATGTCTCCAACGACGACGACCACTCTCACAGCTTCCGCTATACCCTCAAGATTCAGCTGGGAAAATAGCCCTATGCGACTTATCCCCACACCCTTTGCCAAAACCGGTGCAGTAAGCACATCACTATTTTCTTCTCTCTAGGCATTCTAATAGTCTTACAGACCGACCAATATACATTCGTCGCCTCCGAAATGGCCCTCGTCCACAATTGCATAATCCGCGCCCTAAACAGCATCTACCTCCAAGCCCCCCATATCCAACCCTCAGACCATAAATCCTTCATCGCTTACTGCCTAGCCGCTCACGACGGCCTACAAGCCCATCATGACGGCGAGGAAGAATTCTTCTTCCCTAAAATCGAGCACATCACAGGTCGGAAAGGTCTCATGGACGGCAACGTCCAGCAACACGAAGCCTTCCACTCAGGATTCCACGCCTGGGGCCAATGGCTCCAAGACGCCCGATCCGGTAAGACAGAATTTGATGGCGAGAAATGCGTAGCGCTGATGGACGCCTTCGTCGCACCCCTCTCCACCCATCTCGCTGACGAAATCCCCACCCTCCTCGCCCTCTCCCAATTTGGGGCCTCCCTAGACCTCAAATCCCTCTCCAAAGCCGAGGGCGACAAAGTCATGGGCGGCCTGAGCAAGACGGCCCAGCTGCCCATTTTCTTCGTCAACCACGACGAGACGTTCGAAGGCGGGATCCATAGTTTCCCGCCAATTCCGCCGCCAGTCAAGTGGGTGTTACGGCAGTGCGGGCGCTGGAATGCGGATTGGTGGAAGTTTGGGAGTGTGGGGTTTGATGGGTTCCCTAGGGAACTGAGGTTTAGAGGGGAGTGAGGGCTTAGATGTAGAGTATACGTGCCGTGGTGTGGGTGGAAGTTGCGTCCAGTGATGCGTGTGTAGAATATAGAGGTTTGTGGTTCTACTGGTTGATGCATTTTGCGGAGAATTTTGGCTGGGTACTGCAGCGATGTTTTGCATTTGTGGAGTGAGATAGACTACATCGAAATTTACTAAACTTAAGCCTCTACGCGATATTTTTGAAGTGAGCGACGCGTACATTGCTTTCATTTTCGAATCATATGATTGATTTTTGAATAATTGAGACGTTGTGTAATGCATATTTCCTATTTAGGAAAGTTACCGACCGCGAGGACGGACTTTTATGTTATTCACCGGAGGCACAGGAAGTCACACTCGTGCTTCTCAGTAAAATTGTGATTTTCAAGCAAAAATACATTCGAAAAGATCAGTAAGCCATACTCGTATATCTAGGCTTGAATTGCTCTACAGTTTTAGAAATTCAGCGGAGCTGGGTTCTCGGGTAATACATGTATTTGCCTACTTTTAATAGTATAGAATGAATCAATTAATCAGGCAGATCCGGTTCTCGGAAACGCCGAAGGATCTATTCAGCATTCTAGTGGTGAGATTTGGGGGACGCGTAAGACTTTCTGTTGCCTTTTGGGGGCAAAAAGAAGTTCGATCAGGCTATCTAATGTACTGGATACAAATATCAGTGCATCCCATTTGTAGCAGGTAGAACTGGCTTGCACATAGTAACCGACAATAGAGTATACATTGCCTGATGCTGTTAATTATCAACAAAACTCTCGGTATTTCATATCATTTAACAAGTGACCCGTTAGTATCGCTATTTCACTTCACGTAGATTCTAGAATGACTGATACGTGCCCATGTGTGTCCGCCGGACGACGTTGGGAGTAAAGCCGATCCTCTAGTTCTGCCGTGAACGTTCGTTTATCGGCTCGGAATCTGAAAGGGTTGAGATGCCTATAAAGTGTACTCTTGAGGGCCAGAAACCTTCCTATTGTGTTATCCAGTCGTCGAATATTCAAATGGACTCGTGAACCTACGTCGCCATGTGTTGCGTAATTGACGTAAAGGCCTGCATCTGCATGCGCATACATAGACTATTCTTGGTACGGTAGGGCGACGATCCGGTGGCTGGGGGCCTTGGATCATTGGGCCCCTGAGAGTCTAGTGTTGCTGCGGACGAGGCAGTGGCTTGTGCACCATTCGCAATCTTGAAGGCTTGGAAACGCTGGGGTGAGGCGCGACGATCCAAAGAACACTCATTTGAGAATACGAGAAATTAAAGATGGCTACGGTCGATGAAAAGAATGTTCAGCTATCATTATTTCAATATTCTGATTATTCTGAAGCCTTAGAATAAAGTGTCGGTGACAACGACGGGCGACACACTGAAGGCGGGTTTGACAAATAAAGCTCGCATTCGGTCGTAACAAGTGTGATCCGCAATCAGATTTCGAACGGCGCACTGACCAGAGCAACGTCTGCGCCGACGGACAAATGGCTTGTCTGCTTACTTTTAGCCCGGAATGGGAAAGTTAGTGGCCAGGGGTGGCAATCGGTTGTGTTTGAATATAAAGCTAAGTCGATGTCTCCTGTTCGAAATCATTAAATCGACTTCCCCACACTTGCACCAGCTTCAGAGACTGCAACGTCCTTTACCTTCTTAACCGCACCGTTCGACACCAGTCAAGCAAAGACACTTTTCCTGACATGATGTATATCAACGCCGCTCTCATTACTTTCTTCACCGCTTTCGCTTCTGCCTCTATCATCACACCTGCGCCGGAGCCTACCCCTGTTGTACGTACTACCACGGAATGGCTACCCCCTCGTCGTCTCATACTAACGTACGTAATAGATCAAACGACAAGACTTCGAATCCTTCTTCAATGATGATATCAAGTCCGGATTGTCTGAATTGGGAGACCTAACAACTCTCGTTGATGTCAACTCTCTTGCCTCTGCGGCCGCCAGTGTCGCATCCGATTTTGCAGATGGCATTCCAACGAATGGAGCAGAGCTGTCGTCTTTCCTCTCCGACATTGGCGTTCCTACCAACGGCGCGCAACTATCCTCATTATTTTCTAACATCGGTGAGGTACTGCCCACCGATGCTGCAGGTGTATCCTCTTTCTTCTCAGAGCTCGGCGTAAACCCGACTGGAGCTGAGGCATCATCGCTTCTTGGTGATATCAACAATGCCTTACCAACGGACATGCAAATCACTCCAGGAAACACTGCATCGAAACCATCGGGGGCGTTGGCTGCCGCTGTCATTGCGGTTGCGGGTGTTTTTGTTGGAGCTGCGCTTCTGTAAAAGAATAAATAGATGCGTATGAGTATCTTCGGAGGAAGCAGAAGGGTATGCGGGACAGACTGTGGCCTTGCTTAAAGATATCCCAACCGGTTTCAGCGCGGAGTTTTTGGTTGACTATTTAGTTCTTTTCAAAACATATTGCGATATTATATCATCATTGCTTGAACATGAAATAAAATATTTTCGACAACTTCCTACGCGCTGCAATATTCTGAATTGCCGGTGACCCGCATACCTCGTGAGGAAAACAAAATTCTACTCGTATTCTGCCGCTTTGCGGCTGTGGTCCGTGGCTGATACAACCGTTTCAAGTTTCAGGGGCTCTGGGAGTTTTCTCGGCGGGAGGCCTGATTGGTAAATGCAAGCCATTTGACGTGCACAGTCCAGCGTGTCGCGATTTTTTCGCTTTCGAAGCATTTGATGAGCACGAAGAAGTGAAAGAAGCGGATCCCTCAACTAATATCATAATCTCGCGCAGGTAGGCCATACACTGACTAGAGTAGGTTATGAAGGTATCAGTCGACATGATACTGAAACCACGGAGTTTCACAAGACATAGCTTGCGAGCGCAGAGCCACACTGGGCACACTCAAACATTTGTGTGTGGCGACATGCCTACCAACAAATGCCCGGCACAAGCAGAGGCACTTCAATTCAGCTCACATCGCGTGACAGGTTGTAAAGACGGTGCCGCATCGGAGCTGACGAAAAGCTATATGCATAAGCTTAGCTTCCGCGCAGTAAGACGGAGATGCAAAGCACGGATTATTTTCTTCACAAGAGCTATGTGGTAAGTACCAATGAAACATGCGGTCGGGAGAAGCTCATCGAGAAGCGCAGTCAGTGTGGTAGACCTGTCACAGGTAATGTAATGACGGCTTCGCACATACGAAAAGAATAGGGGGGTGTTTTGCTCTCGTCCACAGCCCCAGAGGACATTTTCCATCCTGTCGAGCGCCAATAGTTGTATTGAAGAACGCTCGACAAATGGTCTTCTTCACTCAAAACGAAGCAAAATTCATTGTGACATACATGTACTCTAAGGGGCCTTTACTACAAGCTTGCATATCCTACAACTTGTCTGCACTAACGCTCACCATAATGGTTTGCCATTAGCAAAGAATCGAGGCATTGGAGGATATTTCCCTCCACCTTTGTTACGATGGATTGCAGAGATTTCTTCTGGAATTCCCATCGAAGGAAAAGGTCAATATCAATTTTACTCCGCGCTTCGCCAAACCCAGAGGCGATGATGAGGCACCCAGCGCGAGTGCTGTAATGGCTAGTCCTTACATGAGCATTCGATCACTCCTGCATTTTGGGTCTGCTCTATGAAGCCATGTTCTCAACTGACTTGAATTTCTTCGCAGCAAACTCGGTTCAAGTTGAAACAGTGTTACAAAAAAATTACTCCGTGCTTTAGTGTCGGGATTGCGTATGGTCTAGGGACCCAGTTTTGCGTCCCGACCGCGTCCAAATTGGGTAATGAATTCGCAGCTACTCTCTTTTGCCTGTCTAACCTTCAAAAACCGGCAATGCTAGGATGAGTTTGAAGGTTCACGGGTAATAGTTTCAAAATTGGACTCGAGATTGAAACCTCCGAAGAAATACATCTACTTGCGAAATGAAAGCCTGAATAGGCAATGAGTTCAACACAATTGATGCTAGGAGTTGGGAGAAACTTGTATATATTGTCAATCTAATGATCGTGAGTTCCTCAGATCCGCTCAGAACATCTCACTCATTAGTTTGAAATAACTTCTCACCCTCATAATCTGTCTTAATCTTCCTTTCTCATACCATCTTGTCGCCTTATTCTAAGAAATCGACAACCTACATCGGCATCATGTATCCACAACCATCTCTTCTCGTCTTCGTTCCAGCATTTTTCCGAGCCGCTGCTGGAATTGTTATAGTAGTAACTGATCCACCCACCATAACACCTCCTTCGACCGTGCCAGCTTCCGAGGTATCCCACTCCGCTCTCTAAGGATTAGAAGCATTCAATAACACTTCGTAGGTATTGTCATGGAGCTCTTCGTTCAGGAATGAGGTGAACCTTCGTTATGCGTCCTACCTTACGCAATCATCGAACGCAGCATCAATTGTCTCGGTAGTCGAAAGTTTAACGTCCATCTCATCCGTTGCTGAATTTTATGCCACTGCTTCGTTTCCGCCGGAGGCTACCAATTTAGAAGAATTTGAGGTTCTTACCACTGAGCCGCCGTACTACACAGCTCAGCCATCCGAGGCTTTGGAGTTCGATCGCCAGCAGGGTCAGATTTACAGGAGCATCCAGGAAGATGTCTTAATCGACAACGGAATCGCTTTCTCAGATCCCACCTCCGATGGGAACTCCAGCGCTGAAGGACCCGCATCGACCAGCTCAGCAAGCCAGACTCCAAGTTCTGGTGCTACAAGCCCAGTTTCGACGGGGTCGGCCAGTGCTAATCCTGGCTCCAGTGCTGTGAGCTCGACCTCAACGGAAGCCGCGAATCAGGCTCCAAATTCCGCTTCTGCTTCTCCTACATCAACAGAAGACCCAGATTCTAGTGCTGAAAGCCTGACTCTAACGGGCGTAACTCCCATGATGGGCGTAATGTTGGCAGGACTGGTTGCTGGTATGGCAATGCTCTAAACGCTTGCAAGGCGATTGATGAGAGCATTTGCTTCAGGCATAATGCAGCAGGTTCTGCATTTATTCCGCCGCATAAGCCATGCTGATCCGGGGTGTGCGTGGTAGAAGGAAGCGGCACCGTTGCGGGGGCCGAAATGAAGAGGAGATAGGCACATAAGTTGGCATAGACATCTTGTATTTTATTTTGTTTTATTTTTTCTACTGTTTTAGGTCCGACGATTTTGCATCCCAAAAATAGCTAGTGTTAAGACTCTATTACATAGAATATCTTCCGTTAAACCATCAAGCAATAGGCGACATATTCCCAATCCTCCTTCTAGATCATGAAAGTCCTTTCCGAACCTTTTATTATCACCTGGAGTCTTTTCCTTTATAAAGAAATATTTCCATGGTTTATAGGCATCTACAAGTTCATAAATATTCCTTGTATCAAGAAAGCAGGGTTGTGAGTGTTTCGAGGATGGACATAATGGACCGCGTTGATTTACTTTGCCGTATGAGCTATAACCAGCCTCAAGCATAGGCTGATGGCTCTCTAACGAGTAGAATATGGCGATTAACTTATTGAAGCGGGAGCGGCAAAAGTAGCTAAGGACACGAAAAGTGGCACATGGCCCGCTCCGAGCTTCATCAAAGAGAAAGCACGCAGAATTGAGCGGTTGAGAACCCCCTCTATCCAATACGTCCATTTTATTTGAAAGTACATTTGCATATTAAACCCTCAGTTCCGTGCAAGGTACTAGCAAGAGGCTGTACAAGCATATTTACATTTGAGAGACTATTTCTCCAAACATTTACTGCTTTTCTGGGCGTAAATTTTGCTGCCACAAACTAGCCCATGATCACAAGCGTATCGATACCTAGGGCTAGTATCAATCCTTCCAGCTACTTGGAAACTTTCCTTATTATCTTGCGCCTGCCATTACCATAGCCCAATCTTTGAAACTATTTATAACCATGCTGGAGTGATGTGAAACATTGCAGCAGAAGTGAGTGGCTATAATGACGACCCACCGCATAACTTCGCCACTATTCAATGCAGTGTATACCGGGGTAACCCCACTCTACAACAGAGATTTTGGGCCTCTTGAGACTGAGTGATTAGTGTGGCAATGGCGATCAGAGTTGCTGAATTAATGCTGCTCTAGGTTTTTAATAAGATATATTTGTTGCTATATCGAACTATCTATACTTCAGGCTTAGCAAATCCCCTAAATAGGATTATGTACTTGGCCTGCCATGCCGTGCTGGTGATTTAAGCAAAGATCCATAATTAGAGCCAATTTGTTTAAAAAACGGTCTAACACGGTAGAAATCGCAAGGCTTTGCAGGGCTTGTTCAACCACAGCCTGCATCCAAAACACCTGTACCTAGGTCAGCATTCACGTATCGGATTTAATAGGCTGTGGTTGTTCCAGTGATAATCACGAAGGATCGCCTCAAGCGCAACGCCGCATGAGCCTCTGCCAAGCACAACTTGATGTTTGAGTAGAGTAGAAGGAGGAGGCGAGGTGCTGGAGTCCGATGAGGTGATATCAGTGGAGTCGAAAGACAAAATATATATCGCCTCAGAAATCTTAAGACGCTCACCCAGCAGTGCACCATTCTTTCTCCTCAAGCCCGAGAACCAAGCCAAAAAGAAAAGGCCTTTCCTACACAGTTTCTGATCAAAGAAAAAAAGAAATATGTACCTCCGAAGCATTCTTCTTGCTTCCTTGGCTTTCTTCCAGCTCGCGGTCGCTAATTTCGTGATCATCACCACAGACCTTCCCCAATCAACCCCACCCCCTGACCTTAACGATGCAGAGGTACGCACACTTCCTGGCTTTTTATTTACCTAGATTTCTAAAACGGTGCCTAATTCATGAATACAGCAAAGCTTATGGATTTCCTCTGCGGAAAACAAGTTCTTATCTCTCTACTTTACCTATATCCAAAACTTAGGGATATCTGGTCTCGCCTCATTGGGAGAGGGTAAGAGTGACCTAGATGAGTTCCTTGCGACAGCAACACAATTCAGCATTCCGGCTGTGGTTACGGATTTAGCAGAGATCACAACTTTTACAACGGTTCCAGATTGGTACGAGGCTTTGCCCACAAATGCGAAGAAGTATCAAGAGGAGCTAGCAACTGCGGTTGTGAGCATGCAGGCAGAGGTATTCTCTGGAGCCGTTGGACTGGGAAGAGGTGTTACTATCGCCAGCGTGGTATTGGCCGCGGCCTTCGCCGGTTTGGCACTCCTCTAGTAGTAAAGAATATCCTCCACAATCCTGTGTTAACTACTAGACCATGATGCCTTCGACGGTTTTTGAAACAGGAAACCACTATAATTTAAGCATTGTTTAGATACTCTACGCTGCATTTATTTTCGAATATTCTTCTGTGAAAGATTTGCATTGTCAATAACAAGGTCAAACGAGATCTGGCGTTGGGCTAAGTCTAGCGAAATGTTCATCACAAAATCTTTTCAGAATTCAAGGACAGCCATATGACAACGCGTTCCTGTATACCTATCTTCCTAGCTTATACTGAATTTTGTTATGGGGATTTTGGCTAGTCTGCCGAGCTGTATTAGATATCGACGTACGATACCACGGTCGATATCACGCTGGATATCAGCTGATATACCCCTTTTTCATGTACATAAATATGGCCCGCTGGCCATCTTCAATCAACCAGTTCAGCTCCTCATCTCCCTCCCTGAGACAAGATTCGCCTCTCACCACAAATTTTGAGTAGCTTGTGAGGCAATACAACGAGAGTAGCACAGCGACAAAACACATCTTAGTCCATACGCCGTAGACCACAAGGATATTTTATATCAGTAACATACCCCGAGCACTAGTTCCCAGAATCGGATGTCGTAATACGCAACAGTATCTAAAAAGTTTCCAAAAGATTGCATTGAGTCCGATGCCGCGTCAACAACCCCGTCCGCCAGTACCTACATACTTCTTACGAATATATAATGGTAGCCAAAAAGCACAGTGAAACACCGGGCAGAAATATATCGTCCACAACTATAGCCTTTCCTTTCAAATGCCCCCAACATCCGGACCTAGCACAGAAGAACCATCGCTTCGATACCCGCCAAGGACCAATATGCGCTGACACTTATTTCCAGCCTTTCATGCGCCTCCGCCTCGTTTTGCGTACCGTGGCCCCACTTGTCGTACCTATATAAATCGAGTAGACGCCCCTACCAAACGCCAAGCACAACTCCTACTACGACATAAATTCCGACAGTCCCCACCATCCTAAACAAATGTTCAAGAGCCAGCAAGACGTAACCAAAGATACGCATCAAGGAGCCATTGAATCCCGGCCGACCTGCTAGGGAGGGCTGGACACAATGCTATTCGTGGGGGGTTCTGTCATATAGTGTGTGGTTTTTGTTGGGGTTGTGTTGGGAAGTGGGAAGTGGAGAGTGAGGTGGTAGGGAATGGGTGGTTAAGAGGTGGGGTAGGGGATTGGGAATGGGGATGGGGGTGTGCATGCGGGTGTGAAGATTGAGGAACATACGAGTTTACGGGAATAAAGGTAACTCATTCATTTACTCATTGGAAACCCATAGATACATGCGCTGATAGGAGCAGGGTATGTATTCCATATGACTCTACCAGCTCATCGATACATCCATAGAAGCACGTTCAAACCGCAAAATGCGAAACGCAAGATGGGTGCGTTGTATAGTAATATAATCCAATTCATTCGTGGTAAACGACTCATTCCTATCTTGCAAAGACGTCGTACGAGACAATTCCCCGCAAACCATCCACACTCCTGCTGATAATAACCCAAAAAAAAAAAAAAAACCACAGGAGCCCGCAGCCGGAGTCTCCCTCGGTATAACCTTACCGCTCAAACAGCTCTAGAAGCGACAGATGCCCTACGGCGTTCGCATTTACGAAGTCGCGCTGTACAGTCCTGCCGAAGAAATGAATGGATAAGATGGAGAAAAAAAGAGAATAAGCGGTTATGAAATAAGTGTGTACAGGAAAGCAAATCAGCCATAGATTCAATTCAGTTCAAAAAAAAAAAATAGGAAGCCTAGAACCAACCGCGCACATGGCGGCTGACTATAACATGCTAAACGGTTGATAATTCGTCTACGAGCAGATAGCCGGCGCAAGTTCCATCTCGCCATCCCCCTCATCCACGTCGCCGCTGACGTTAGTGAACTGTAGCTCGATGGGGTGTTTCGGCGGCATGCATCTAGCGCCGGGGAAGTTTCCGATATCGGTCGCCATGAGCTCGCGGTCCTCCCACGCAACCTCTTCTACGCGTCGAACGGGAGGGACGTTCATCTTGGCGGCGAGCTGCAGGCTGCGTTTGTGGATGCTGAGGGCCCGGCGCTCGATCATGCGTTTGTTCTTGAAAGCGGAAGGGCAGCTGCAAATACAGGCTTCCGATAGCGTCTGGGAGGGGCATTCACAAGTGCAGCCCTCGAGTGTGTACTGCTTGTTTCCGGTCGGTTGGGGCTGATAGTTGTAGCCGGTTTTGGTGGGTGTAGACGGTTGAGATGAAGGTTCGGGCGTTTCATTCCCGTCACCTTCTATCACAACACTAGCGCAGTTCATGTTGAATTCTTGCTCCCGGTTGACCCAACCCCACGCAAACACGGCATTTCCGGTTGGAATGTCTGAAGGTATCTGGAAGTCGAAAACTTGGTTTTCGGGATCGATGCCCCCTTCGCGATGCGGACACGCTCCCTGCCACGTCTTTACGACTCGAAACGTTTGGCCCTTGTCTACCGAAATTGCGCACTGGCACGAGCCTCCCCAGTGAGTTCCTCCTTCTACGTTTTCCTGGGTTTTTTCAATCGATTGGCCGGAGAGGCTGAAGTTGGCATTTTGTCCCGGTGCCCAGGTTACAACCGGTTGGCCTTCGTCCGTATCGAGCAGGTCGAGATGGCCTTTGCAGATCTGCGACTTCTCGACCGGTTGATCGCAGCAACCGAAAGGGTAATTGAGATACATATCTGCCTCACCTTGGGTGAACGGGTTGTTGTCCCCCTTTAGTGTCGGCGGGTAGTGAAGATGCATATGTCCGCTCGCAATAGCGGCCAGGCCAAGAAGTGCTAGGATGTTCGAATGCATTGTGAAGTTAAAAGTCGTTAACATAGCGCAGTCGAGAATAATGTCAATGCGGTTTTCCGAAGGCCGGGGAAAGAAGAGAGCTGTCTTCTTATAAAGAGCAAGCAACAAAGGAACGACTTTCACAATCGGATTTGTGCCAAAAGGCCCACAAAGCAATCTAGTGACGAGAATAGTAGATCCTCCAGGGAGATTGTGGTAAGGACAGCGTAAGAAGAACACGCACGAAGAATCTAGAAGAAGAATAGAAGGAAAAAAAAAAAAAAAACGGCCCTGCGTTATGCGGAGAAATTGTACAAAGGAGTGAAGAAGCCAGGACTTGCCCGTCACTAAAGGAGCGTGTGTCACGGCGCGTGATGCTCGTCATGAGTGTGCGGCGTCCGCGGCTTTAAGAATTGTTCCAACTCGAGACCTACCATTGCAATCAGACTCTCCTTTCTTTTACTGAATCGTAGCAAAGTGGTCCAAGGCTCAGCTGTTGGGCCACCCAAAAAATGCCCTTGAGGCTGGTCGGTGGCCCGACCCTACGCTCCTAACGACGCCGCAACCAATCTCCGTACGCCATCGTCGCAGCAACTTGTGCATCTGCAGGAACAGGGTGAGCGGTAGTGTTTCGAAACGGCGAATCGCGAGCGCCTGTAGCCATTCGACATTCCCATTCTGGGGATGTGAATGTGTTTCGATGGTCTCTGGCTGGGGATTATTTCTTGCTGTTTCAGGCTTTCCCGATTCGGCACTAGATCGGCGCTTCCCTCGAATCCACACGCAGCACTCAACCGGCATATATCGCGTAGAATATTCTCCGCCTGTAGCCGGTCTAATATTAAGCAATATACAAAAAGATAGCTTGCCTCGAATATGTGATAGCCCTCCTCGTCCGTACATATCATTGTCGACAGATTCTGCTCTCTTGCAGGGAGCCGCCCTTGCGAGCCCCTTATCGATACGCCGCCCAGCTGGATCCCGGCATCCAGGATCCAGGCCACCTTCCAACATCAGACTCAATTCATCCTTCAGGAAGGCCACTTCACCAAATCTTCTCATTAAAATTCTGATCATTTCTTTTGCCAACCCCACTACTGCCTTACTCCGAGACATGCAATCATGTGGAAAAAATTAGCCTAGATCTACATTGCTCCACAATTCATACCCGGTGCAGCCGACCCCTATACTGAGGAGGCAGCCTCAACTTCAATACACATATTATCTCGTGCGACTGAGTGCCAAGTGGCAGCAGTCTCCGTGGCCTGTATGCATACAAGAATCCAGAGGGGAGGGGAGCGACGCCGCTCCACTAGCAGCCTTGCGGCACTACTCTCGGTGACTCCTGCAGCAGTGCGTTCTCATGCTCACAACTATCGCCCACCAAGCAATAAGGCCACGATAAATGCAGAATCAGCCTTTTGATCATTTGCTCTCGTGTCTTTAGCAATTCGACGCTGTTTACTCTCGCTGTCTCTTTTCTCTTCATACGGGTCTGTCCATATATGCCCTGGTATCGTACGCAGCATCACTTTACCACCCCTACGACCTGCCTCATACAATACAATTAAATGGTATCCCAAACCCAACCGCATGTCTTGTCTATCGGATGCCAAACAACGCTGGTCTAAAGCTTAGCAGTGCACAGTCTAAGCTCATCCGACCGACTGTTTCACGTCGGTTAATTCGGGGCCCTCGATTGGATCGCCGTATATCGCAGATAGATATTGAGGGCCGCTGGGCTACACGGGGTACGTATATTACCTTTTAGCCGCCTGTATCAACGATGATCGGCCTAGAAATCAGTGGTGTTGGACCGTGATCGGAACGAGAATCTGGGGACAGGCTTGGCTGTTGGAAGCCCGGGAGAGCTGCGTGTATCCAGGGGTATGTTTAAGTTGCGAAGGGGGAATGCGCATTCTGAGCGTAGAATCGGAACTCTTTGGGGACTCGGCTGCATGCTTTGTTTCGATGGATTTGGGTTGCGCTTCTTCGTTCCGCGAAAATCTTAACAAAAGAAAGTATGGGAGTAGGTATGTGAACCCATGGTTCCCTTCATAACTCCTTCCCTCTTTCCACTGCAGTCCCAAATTTAATGTTATTTCCTCTATGCACTATGCCGACTCTTTCGAAGCATCTTAGCAGAAGCAAGTACTCAGTTAGGCACCTGCGTCCATATAGCTCTTCATAAATCTTTCCTTCCTTTCTCCGCCACAATTGCACAACCCATGTTGTTTTCTCCTCGTCAATTCTCATCAGGATCGATTGGCCTTGTTTTCGTAGTTAAGCAATTATTTATACACTATGCCCTCCACACGGAATCAGCGCGTAGATTAGTTCGATGTCAGATTTGGGCGTCGTGTCGTCTTGTTCTTTCATGCCTACTTCCTGGTTGATGCCTAGCTCGCTCCAGCGGGTCGTTTGTCTCACAGATAGGAACGGCCACAGTTGATTCCAGTGGTATTTGATGGATAAATTGAGCGAATTCTACTGGTTTTCTCTACCTTATAGAAACTCTTTCAGTATCCAACCTCCATTCACACTCTCTTCCGAGCTCCATGCTCTTTCAACATCTAACCTCCATCCTCTCTCAACGTCCAAACTCCATGCTCTTCCAACATCAAAAGTTTATCCACGCTCCATTCCATTAACAAAGAAAGAAGGGAGGGATACTTACAATAATAGATGCGGCGCGGTCTGCGTTAGCCAGTCTAGGACTGTGACCGGGTGAGACGAGGAGCCGTTCAGCTCCGCTCGGGGACGTGCAGATCCGACTTTTCTCACCCATCAACCCCAAACCGTTCACCGGCGGCCTATGCAACTGAACTCCCGCAGCATTTCTCTAACGTAGGTCCCGCGTCCAGAGATAGGATCCATAGGCCTAACCCAGATGGTAGTACGGTTGAGGGCTTTCGGGCAGCTACATACGAACAATTTATACTCCCCAGCTCCAGGCGATGCAAACATTCCCCAGGGGACGACGAAGTGGGATACAACCCTCTCGGGAATATCCGTCTTCAAGCCGCCGGCATTTCCCTAGTTGAGTCACAGAACCGCTGGATGCCTGCGTTTGATACCGCCTCTAACGAAACAAGTTTCGCCAGAACAGAATGGTGACTTTGCTCACCAGGCACCCCGTGGGGTGGGTGGATCATTGCCAGTCGGCAGAATCTGACAGGAGACTGCTGCTACCATTTGCCGATAAATCGAGCGGTTTGTTCGAAGGAGTCGACAGCGCGTCAATCAGGAGTCCAGCCTAATTCTCTCTACGACTAGAGAATCGGTCGAGGTAATTGAACATCGCTGTCTCAACACTATTGACGAAGGATCCCGGACCCCACAGACTGCCTACCACCCTCATGGGCGCGAAGCACCATGATAGGCCTAACCAGGAGATCTTAGCCGAAGCCTCAATCGGACCCAGAAATGGAGGAATTAATCATCAGCCTCAGTACAGTACGCTTGGGATGCCAACAAGAACTTTCGCGGTCGCTAGGTTCCCCATTGTCGGCATTACCACATGTCATAGTGGTATTCCTGAACATTCCGATCTAGACCGCGCTTTTCTCCTAGACGAAACTAGGAACTTGGAACTTCTTTGATAGTCGCATATCTTGGAAGAACCCAGCGCAACGACGCCTTCACAGATGTCCGTCACGTCAGTGTCGGCGTGGCACCGGGCTGTTGTCAGTCCTCAACCTGAGGCACGACACGCGAGCGGTCCGAGAAGCAGTATCTCTTCAAAGCCCCCGATGCAACGAGGCGGCCTTAGGGTCGAACCCTTAGGTTGCAGATTTGGTAGAAGATCCGGCTCCATTTTTGTGCCAGGCGGGAGAGGGAACGCCTTGGTTTTGTGCCTTCACGTTGTGCAGAACGGGGTTCTCAAGTCTCAAATGCCTCCGCGTGTCCCCGCCGCGTGAGCAGCTAAAGAAGCGTAACGGAAATGGTAAGCAAGCGAGGGTCAAGAGGGAACCGGGGAGGGTGGAAGGGGCCGGGACAGGTCAAGTTTAAATAACCCCCCTCTAAGCACCCGAGTGAGCAAATACTTCAGTAATAGCGGAGAAATTTTCCAGAGGTGGGTGCCCATGACGTGATAGTTTTGTACCCGTTCGAGGAGCTTTACTTTGACGTGAGGGTGTCACTGTAAAGTGAGAGAGGGAGGAACCGTCCCAGGCAACCCTTTTGGCGAGACGGGCAGAATCGGATCGAATCGAACCACCCAAAGCTTGTGAAATTTACTTGGACTAATTCCATGTGAAGGTGCGATTTTAAACTGCGCCAGATAGAGGGAAGAGGCTTCCAGCGTGCTCCCCTAGTTCCTCATGCTCTCAGACCCTTGGTAGAAGTAAATGTTTGTTCAAACAGTAGCACGCAGAAGTCTCGATGCGTCAACTGCAGGCCTCTTTTTGAATTCCACCGCAGTCGCATGCAAAAGATGTGTGCGTATGAATCTGCCCAGAGTAAACAGTGAACCGGCAACAGCAGCTTCGACGCAAAGGTAGGAATCAAATTGCAAAGTGACGTCTATGGAGACGCGATCCAACACATGCAGTACAGGAATGGACTATGGCATGCCAAAGAAGCATACTAGCTCCAGCCATAAGTAATACATAATGCGTATATGATATAGAAAGGCGCAATGGGAGCTCTGAATAACACGCACCAGAGACAGCAAAAGTCATGATGATTCTATCCATGAGCGACCCTTTCGCCTCCACGTTTCCCTCGTTTTATCTTCTGCGAAGATTCAAAGCTCGCCGTTGTCTCGAAAAGCTTTTTCCATGACCGTCCAAAACAGCAAGCACGCCAAGCAGTCCCGAGCCCGGCGTAGCTACGGACGACCCAAGGCCCTTCAAAGCGCCAAATTCTACTTTTTTTTAGCATCACCTACACCACCACGGCACTTTTGCAGTACCCGGTGAAGAGAAGAGCAAAGAATAGAATCGAGGGACTCGCCTCTACTCTCCTCCTCTCCTTCACCAATTACTTTACTTAGTCTCCCTAGCTCCCACCAACAAGCTATTCACGATGAGCATGCAAAGGCAACAGGTCCAGCAGCATCGGGACCTCTTCATGCGGCCACAATGGCACAGTGTAGAATGATCCACATCGCGAGGGGAAGAGAGGCTAATCACAATGTAGGACTCGTCCATGTCAACAAATCTGGCCCACACACTACATATGTAAGCTTGTGGGCGCGATAATCCCAGTAACATCGGTAATCCCATCTGAAATGTCGATATCATAATTTAGACAGGATTCGGCTACGACGAGCTTGATTCCCGCCTCGCGCGGCGTAGTGCCTTCCCGAAGCGACAAGTGTTGTTTACAATGCATGAGCCCGCGCAACAATATCTATCAAGCTCCCATCTAAGCCTCAAGGAACACTCGCGAATTCTATCTCCATCATCTTGAACAGTTAAATAGAGCAAAAAGTCTATATTCGCTATCTAGGCAATCCGTTGTTGAAGCGTTGTGCATCAGTAAACCGTGAAGTCACGCAAGTGCGACCTACTAACGCGTGAGTGGGTCGTACGTAGCAGAAAAATATCGGCCAAGTACTCGATAAGGAGCGAACTGTATGCCAAAGGGACGTGCTCGTTTGATTAGGAACGGAGGGGGCTTAGATTCTCTTCGGCGTATGACGTGTTGACGCCTTAATATCAGGAAGCGGCTGGAGACCTCGTGATGTCTTTTTGATATATGGTAATGTATTCTGATCGTTCCCTTCCTGTTCTGAGGCGCGCTATGTAGTTCGTCTAGAGCCGAGATCGGTAATGGTGAAGGCAACGGATACTACATGAGCAAAATGCAAAGTAGGTAGGCATATACCCGGAAACGACTTGAACGGATCGCAAGTTTGCGTTGGAGACCCGTCCGTGATATACTGTGTACAATCATTCTTGATGAAGAGTTTGTTGATACTGGGTATCACTTCAGACAATGAAAATAGGAAATCAATTTAGGAAGTCTCATGCATTCATTTTGAGTGACCGTCAACTCTACAAAATACGGTGAGTATACATAGGGGATTGTGCATTCATTCATTCATTCATCCGAAACCTTCCATCGTTTCATAGCGGCCAGCCGCCATCACAATATGATTGCAATTTCCACAAGCTGCTGCATCCGCAACTCCGCCACGTCTCCACACTACCATGTACCTCCCATCATTTATTTCCGAATCGCTTTGGCGAGATCGGCGAGGGCTTCGCGGCGCTTGAACTTTGCATCCTCAATAACACCTTCATTTGTCAGTACTACTGTCCAACCATACACTCACAAAGGATACATACCAGCATCAGCATCGCTGGAGAAATTCCCCGTCCACGTCACAAACGTACTGCCCTCAAACTCCCCGCTCGTAACCGGATACGTCCGAATCGTGCTGACCACACTCGTATAACTAAGCGCCGGCTGGCTCGAGATGACGCTGTACGTGATGTAGTGGTCGATAGTAGAATGCTCCTCCTGCTTGACCTCCAGCACGGTGCCGTCCTTGAACGTCCACTTGACGACATCGGTTTCGGGAGAGGTACCGCGGACCCACTCGCTCTTTTCGAGCTTGGACCAGAATTCCGCGAAGCCGGGGAGCTTGATAAGGTGCCAGACGTCAGATTGGTTGGCTTGGATGACAGCAGATTCGCTGACCGAGGTGGAGGTTGGGATTGGCATTTCGGGCGGTTCGACGAGATGGATTGGGATGGATTTGATCGAATTGATTCGGGGTTTTGAAGCTGGGAGGGCGATTTTGTGGAAGAAATTGTGGTGTGAGAGGCTTTGTTGTTTGGGGTGGGATTATTTGCAAGCAGTGGCGTCATAGGGTGCTATTTCCATGCAAGGAAAGCTGCAGCTACCCCGCCCCGGCCGATTCGCTTGCTACGCCACGAAGTATAGATGCCTAAGGCATACGAAATGCATGCCAGGCGTTTCAAATAAATTGTTAGAATAACTTCCGGTTGGCTAGTCTCAGAATCCAACTCGAGTTATCTACTGGGGCAATCTTGTTGCTTCTGCGGTACTCAACCTACACACCGGTACGTGTACATCTTTACCTAAGTATACAAGAATGAAACCGGCAAAAATTCCAGTGGTCATCTAAATACTAACTCCAAGCACAGGATACCAAGTCATTAAAGCTCTTGATATAGCCGTCATTTCTAGACAACGCGCCTGCAGACATAGGCAATTGCGTTATGCTTTTTCTCACATATCGGCCCAGCTACCTCTGCTTCCTCACTAGAACTTCACTCTTGCGGATCATCTTCTACGCGGTTTCAGAGGAATACATTTAGATATAATCCCGTACAATAATATTAAATAAGACAGACCTGCTGCCACAACACCAAATACTATAACTCGTTAGTGAATCATCAAAGTTGGCAGGGAAGCCTACTTACCGCAGACACATGGCGAAATGGTCTCCAGGGGGCACATCAAAGGGATTACCATATTTCCTAGCCATATCCCTCGCCAGCCGAACCTTCACGAGCCACATGTTGGCATTACATCCTTCTATCACCAGGCCCTGTTCTTCGACAAGGCTAATGCAGAGCTTTCTGTAGAGCTCTACATCTCATTTCAACTTCCCAATGTCCGGAAGCGAGATGGCTAAGACGTCCACTTTAATCTCATTAACGTCCATCTCGCCGTCGGAGTCGGACTCGGAGCAATCGCTGTCGTCGCTATCATCGCTGTTGGGATCCCCGTAGCCCCGGGCCTCTTGCTAAACCACAACCCCCAACCACTTCTTCAGAGACCCGCCAAGGCAGCCCCAGAAACTGATGTGCTCAGTTAGCCTCGCAAGACGGGTAATCTCCTCCACCATGCCCTCAGCATCCATGTCGATCCACCTGTCGGCCACAGCTCCAACACGCACTACGCGGAGATAATCCTAGTAGAGCGTCTTCGCTGCATTCCTAGATGCCGGGACAGGACCGAGAAGATGCGTGCCTTGCGGGACTTCGTGGTGGCAGAGAAGCGCATTGGTGCGGTTGTTCCAGACCCGGCATTTATTGGCCTCCTGGTCTAGGTCTACGGAAAGCTGGTCTAATTCTTCTTCTTCCGCAGGCGGCGAATTGAACATCGACTTTGACGTATCAAGAACTATATCTAGATACTCTAGATACTTGTCTTTCAGTTCGTCGTGGAGGATTTGCATCTCCTCATCCGCTAGAGTCGGGCCATCGAACGGCGTGTTCTTGATCTCAAGAACAGCGTCGTCGATTCGCTTGTATTCAGCTACAGGAGTGCAATTAGAATTCATTGAATCTTTGCCTATTTTCTTATAAATTGGTGTTTCAACCTGTTCTGTGAGTTTTCCGAAGGTTTATGCGGAGCAAGGGACGTGCCAGGACGTCAATTTATGTCCTTCGCCGATTGAGTACAAGATGATTGTACGTGCACAATATCGTTCAATATATACACGTCGTATCGCGCAAAGCTACGCCTATAAAGCCAAATAAAAGGATTATATAGAAGGTGAGGATGTTGCGTCTACACAAAGATACTCTAATGAGGTTGAACAAAATTGTTATATATTCTGGAGAACATTGCGCAAGGCCGGGAGGTCTCTAGATGTGGGGTGGTGCGAAAAGACGCGTCCATACGCCCGATTCAAGTGAATTCGACTAGTAATGTCTCAACCGAAAACAGCATGAGACAAGGACAAATGAAAGACACAACACACGGGTTTAGAAAGAGTGGCGCGGGTCAAATTTCCATTGCTATTCTAACACTAGGCGAGAGAATCTGCTCTATACTATCGATTGTGAAATTTTGTTTTGATCTTTGTTTTGGTTTTGGGTGCTGAGTGGCTACCGGGCTGCGGGAACCCGGACCAGCCTATAGCAGTGTGTACTTCCTGATCAAACCTCATGTCGATGCTAGATTTCGCGGCAAGGCAACTCGTGGAATGATTAATGATCCATACATGGTTTGGCAGCGCTTGAAACCAGCAAACAGTCGTAAGGTCAATCTATGTCTAAGCTACCACACACAATACTCCACACTCCAAATCGAACACCATGCAATGCAATGCAAATGCAAATGCCATTCGGTATATCCAATTACGCAAAACTTGATAATACATCAGGCAGGGTCAGGTTGTCGGTGATTCCTCGGCCTTCTCCACAATTCGTCTTCGCTCAGTCCCCGGAGTGTCGGAATGTTGTTGCTGGAATGCCGCATAGAGTACTCGATTCCACAAGTGCTGCGGTCTAGGGAAAGTGAGTTCAATCCCCAATGCAGCTGCTCCGAGGCATCGCTAGGAAGACTATATCTAATTGTGCGAATTGCAGATTTGTCGATGGTGCTGTTATGAGAGGGCATCATCGCAAGAGATAGCGACTCCATTTTGGCTGCGAACTCTAATTCTTCCCTTCTTGTCTGAGCTGGGGACCAAGGATTGCTAGGTCGTGTTGTGGTTCTGAGCCCCAGTTCGTAACTCCTGTGATCTTTCAAGTATTGAGCTTCTAACTGGCGGTGCTCCTCATACCATTGCGCGTACTGTTCTTGCGTCATCTTCTCCAATGGGGGATACGAAGCGTTGTGCTGATCTTCGCGTTCTTGCCGGATCCGATGCGCTTGTTGTTCAACGCATGCATGGCAATAGAACGGAAGATTTGATATAGTGTCCTGCGGATCGAGACAGTTCGGGCCGCAATCCTCAACCACATCAGTTCGGATTCGATGAGAGCATAGTAGTTGGTGATATAGACGTCCGCGGCAAGGCGTAAATCGCCTCGATTTAGAGTCGTGCGAAGTTGCGGCTAATGTTGCTAGGGTAGGGGCCGGTAGCGAAGTTAGCTGCAATCCTCCACTATCAGGTCCTGCACTCCACCCAAATCGACAGGCCATAATCATTTTCGCGTGGTCCATTGTATCATTTGAGAGCGCGGGCTTAGTTGAAGGTTGAAAGACGCTACTCGAGAAATCCATTTCTATGCGGGTAAGTCCAAAAGTGCAAACACCCAGACAATTGCAATTTTGGACGCTAGGCAATGGAGAAGAGGTATATAGTCTAACGACGAATCGCTCTTGCAGGGTGTTTCCAAGAAGACTAGCTTGTGGGACCTAGGTCGGGACCGTCCGGGTAACTGCGTCAGCAGATTGGTGCCTGCTGCTGCTGCTGTTGGCGTAGAAATGTGTAAGAAAAAGCTGTCTGGTAAGACAGAAGATAAACGAAGAGAGGCTATTTGTACAAGATGATTACTCGTGATCGCGCGAAATATGCATTGTGAGTGCACAGAGCGGTTCCGTATTCGGTATTGAAACTATTGTCGTGTAATGCCAAGACCGCTCTCAGAACAGCAATCCAGGGGCGAAAGGTTCATGCTCGAGGTACGGAGGACGGCAAGAGTAGTCCCGAAGCGACCGGAAGCCGCGTGGGTGGTTTAAAGCCGTAGAATGTAGGGATGGTGCTGATGAATCGATGTCATGTTGAAGGTGGCGTTTCGCGACGCGGGCAGTTGGTTGCAAAGCCCACGCGCAAATCTCTTGGAATCTAGCTGGGCTCGGTGACGTCACGTGTTGAGTCCTTTGGCAACGAACCTCAGAAACACAACGTTCACGCTCTTGTGCCTTTTGCAAACATAGGATAAAAAAAGTATTTCTTTGGTTACCACAAGTTTCCTGTTGAGGAGGCAATGAGATGCTCAAGTTCTAAGCATTCTGGGCTCCGTCGGTCTCCCCACATCGGCTCAGGACTCATGAGTCTAGTGGTTGGCAACAATATCCGGAACAAAGCCAAGTTTCGAAGCTGTGACCCAATGACTGGGCTTCTATATAGTGCCGGGGTCAATTGTGTTCCTTCAGCATAACTTCTATGACGGGGAAAGATGCATTGAGGTAGTCCCATTTACTATAGTACCCAATTACCATAGCAGGGAAATTCGAAGATTCGTCAATACCATCCTCTACCCTTACGTATTATATACAACCAGAAGCTGGGCTCACGTGATTCAGATGATAGCCAGAGTTATAATCCTAGACCCGTTCGCTTGAATTGTGTGTGGATGCCGAACAAATGGAGAAAGACCATCAGCAGATTCTTCAAGAATCATCTATCAATGTAACGTTTCAAAACTATAATTAAGGAGAGAACCAAGGGGTTTTATGTTTGATAATGCTCTAATCCGCGAGGGCGTAACAATCGTGGCAGCCAATCAAAGGAAGCGTTTTCTATGAATGTAGAAACACATAAACGCGGGCGCTTTCCATACACATTGTCACTTCATTTCTTTTTATCCTGTCTACTATGTATTCTCGATGCAGCTTTTCACGAGTATTCGCATAGATAGCCTGCTAAATCTTATCCCTTGACACATCAATCCCTACTTCGCCGGAACGCATTCCATTCGCAACACTTTCTTGGAAACCTAGTCACACCTATTCCATTCGAGATCACGCCGCGGAATTCTCAATCATACCAATCAAGGGCCACCTCACGGGAGACAAAAGATCATCACTCCATCCGGAACTTTCACAGAGAAACGTGTAATGAAACATGCAGCACAGAAATTGGCCTTGTTGCCCTTAACCTTAAGGCTCTATATGTTCTTCTTTCATTACTATATTTTCCCATTCGATTGCGATTATCCAAATAGCCCAACATTTACATTAACTGTAAGCTCAGGTCACGTGTCTGGTCAGCTGTGCAGCCCTTGACTAAGCAGTCTCATGTACTATATATTCTCCAGCCGTACCATGGCCGAGAGGTCAAAGGGACCTCATCAATACATCCGTCTATACCACCCTATACTGTCTCCACCCCCCTCCTACTTACATTAACTATTCCTAAACTGCTGAACTTCCTCGGACACGCTAGGTATATATATTATGATAGGGATTTTAGCTAGTCTGGCGAGTTGTATCGGATATCGTCGTACGATATCACGCTCGATATCACGCTAGATATCAGCTAATATACCCCTTTTTCTATGTACATAAATATGGCCCACTGGCCATTCTCAATCAATCAGTTCAGTTCCTCATCTCCCTCCCTGAGACAAGACTCGCCTCTCACTACACATATAACTGAAAACACGCCATAAAGCAATACATATTATGTCGAAACCTAATATCGATTCAGGTCCCTTCTACAACGTATCTTACTGGAGACCTACGCAATTAAGATCACCCAATGACGGTACTCCTACATTTGTCACTGTGCATGGATATACTACTTTATTCCTCAAGGCTCAAGAACTTCGCTGTCCAAGATTGCGCTATTTAGAAGTGACTTTCAAAGAACTATCGGGTCCATCTTTAAGATTCTTCATACGTATATAGAATCATTTTGATGGAGGGTGGGCAGCTGGGAAAACTACTACTTAAAACCGTAAACAATGTATTTAATAACTCAATTCAAACACTAGATGCTAACAATTGCGTAGTCGGGAGCACATACAAGATGTCCACAGTTGAGAGACCGAGATGGCGGCCGGATTTCTAAGTGAGATAGCCGCAGAGGCTACGCCTTATCAAAACTAGCGAGGGTGGCTTGCATGTTATATATAGCTGAGTTTCGAAAGATAATTTCATTCTTCCTTTTTCCATGGCTATGATTCATTTACTTAAGCGTCCGTTCACTCAATACCCCTACTTCATAGTCACATTCCGGTTTATGCTTCTGTCTGGACAAATTTCCCCCGCTAACTAACGCTTCAACTCACTATTACAATATGAGTTAGGCTTGACTCAATCTATCATATCCCACGTGGTACTCCAAGTGCACATTGCCGTCCAAACTTTTTCAACTTACTTTACCAGCTATTGAATTTCCAAACATCCTGTAAGGTTATATCTATCGCACGATCCCTATTATGGTCTAGCCTGATATCATGTGATACCTAGAATAGACAGTATAAATAGCCTTGATCCTCCGTAGATATTTATCAACACAGTTCTCCTCCTCATCTGCCCTGATACTTTACACATTCAAGTCAAGGAAATGTGTCACGGTGTGTAACAGTCACGGAATTAACAAACTCCGATTGGTTGTGAAACATTTTACTAAACTTTCCTTCGCTCTCTTAGACAAACCTCAGCCTTCAACCTCAACAGCTATTATTCTTGGAATTTGTACATTCATAGCCTCTTTCTCTTTTGTATACGAAAGAAACCCATTCACATAATATACTCGGAGGCATGTTAGTGGTTTGGCAATAAGCTATATTCCAGCGATATCTCAAGTAGTCTTTCTGGATGGGATCCTTGGGAAACAAACGGCGCAGCCTCCAATTTCAACCCAGAATTGACACATCATTCTTCACCCTCTATCGCACGCCCAGCATGTCATACGAGTGGCAAGCTCCAGAACTTAAACGCGATCAAATCTACTATAGAATCAATTACACCACGCCCCACGGCCGCGAAAATGGATACACCACAAATCTACTTCTAGCAAAGCTCCTCGGATCGACCATAGACACCAGTTCTGGAGAACCGGAACAATGGAAAGTACACGAAGTCCGTGGTGAATCGCTTTTGAAAAATATGAGAACTGAGTCCGATTCATCTACTGGCGTCATGAAACGAGATCCTCTCGAGCCATGGATATGGAAAAATGGAGGCTGGACCGATTACAAAGTGGTGACCCATGACTGTGAGTCGGGACTGCAAGAAAACTTCTTATGAGAGTCGCGCTGATATGCTAATTCACAGTGTTTAAGGAGTTTATTCAGCTCCAAAAACAGCAAATCGACAAGGGAATTGGGAAAAGTGGATTAGAGGGAGTCAACCCGGCCGAATATCCACCCAATCCAAAGACCCTCCAATCAGAAATATACGTTCTCATCTCCTACCGCAGCCCCGGCAGCGCGACAGCCTCTAGAGCCAATAATCAAAACCAGCTCATGAATTTCGGTATTACTACAGATCGCCAAAAGATTGTTTCCGCTTATTCAAGTATAATCCATACTGGCCCTATCGGTGAGCTTACAGTGGCCTGGAAGTTGCTTCGTGATGGCAAAGTCGCATTTTTGTGGTATGCCATAGACGAGGGTTGGAATGCCGATGAAGACTGTACTCTTGGCTGTAAGTTGCGGTTAATGAAGCTGGAAGTTCAGCGGCTGACTAATGACTAGTATTGAAAGCGATAGAGAGTCCTACCGGTTCGTCTGTTCCAATGACTAGTAGCCCGCCGTGTATAGGCTAACTAGCACGGTGCTAGGCTTCGAATCGTGGTCTGAATTTGTATAGATTTCTAATATTTTCCTCTCGTTTCTAGACTGCCTAACCATCTATGATCTTTGGGATAACACTGTTAATATTAGAGCGAAGACCTTTATTCAATTCTCCTTTCCCAAGGTCATGGAGCGGCACTAATAACCGTCTTAAACATGTTTTGGAATTGAATAAATAATCCCTTCAGGGCCTCTGAGAAAGCTCCACCTTAATTCAGAAACGCAGTCTCGCGAGCAATATTATACACACTAAACTTCTAACACAGGGTTAACTACATATATGATAATCTTTTCAATACCCTGAAGAAGGCTCGACATAACCACTGAAGGTAAGCGAAGCTGGCAAACATGCACACCATAGATCCACCACCATCAACCGCCCCCCTCCCCCTTTCGTTACTTATTCGAAAGCCCTAGCGTGCATCCTCCTCGCCAGCTTCACTAGCGCTGGCCCCGGAATCGTATAGCTCGAAAACTTACTATACAAATTAAACAAAATCCCCGGATCACTTGGCTTATAAAACGCCGTGGCCTTCACTCCTCCGCTCAACTGTTGCGTGCCACTGCCCTCGATCTTGAAATTGACGCATTGTGGATAAGCCTGTGCGCCGTTGGTCTGGCCGGCGGCGTGCAGTGCGATGATCTCGTGGCGGATGACGTAGTTGCCCGGGGCGAGGTTGGAAGGAATCGTCGTGGTCCAGCTATTGTTGTTCTTGATGAGGTCGTCTGTGACCCATGTGCCGGGGTCGGAACCAGAGATCCAGGCACCCTCGTCGAATTTAGTGAAGAGGAGGGTGGTTTTGTCCACGGTGGTGCAGTCGCCGTTGCAGGGGGCGATGTAGTCGAAGATGGGGCCTGGGAAGAATCAAGCAGTTAGTCCAGTCCGATCCAGTCCGATCCAATTACTTCCTTCCAATTCTCTTTCTTATTTCTTTTTCTTCTCTTTTTCAATGCGACAGTGTCTGTACTCCGGAATCCGCGTAGCCCCTTATCCCTTATAACACCCAATAACGAAGGAACAGAAAAGTAAAAGAAAATTCCCAGGCTAACCTTTATGACTAACCGGCCACGTATTCCACTGAAACGTAACCTTACTCCCGGGCTTCGCACTCACATAAGCATTTCCATTCTTCGCACTCTTATGACAAATGATATCTGCTGTTGCGAACTTATCCGGTGATATAAACCCATTGTCCAGATTATCTGCCTGCCATCCCGCTGTAGCCGGGATCGGGGACTGGTACCGCATCTCGGCGCTCCAGCCCACGTTCCAGGTGCCGTCGACGACGATACCGGTTACATGGCCGTGGGCGGCGATGAGAGATGGGAGGGATAGGAGAAGGAGGGAAGGTAGGGGCGCCATGGTCTACTAATGTACGGAAGAATGCTTAGGGAGGAAGGGATGTAATTCAGAGAAGATAGATGGTCTTAGACTGAAGATGTAGGTCCAAGAGAAGTGATGTACGCCCAGCACCAGCACCAGCACCAGCACCGACCCCCCCTCCCGCATTTATACACCCCTCGTTCCACGCCACCGCGCGCCGCGTGCCCTATTCAGCTTCTCTCTCCGCACGGCGCGGGTCCACTGCGATATTAATTGGCCACCATCCTCAACCTGGTTTGGGGACTCTCCGGCCGACTTCCGAGTATCTAAAGTGCGCCACCCCATGTGCCCGGCACGTTTCTAGCCATAGGGCGGATGCACCGTGACGGTTGAGAGACTGGGGAGGGGCGAGAGGTTCTAAGTGTGTTAGGGGATGGGGCCCCCGAGTTACGTGTGGTGTGGGTAGCCGGGTTTAATATGTACGGATGTTCAACTACTCATGCAGATGAGCGCGTTTTCGCCCAAAGTGCCCTTTTGGCAACCTATCCCGAGACCACCCAAGAGAAAAACAAGCGAAAGCTATCAAAGGGAAACAAGCAAAAATTTCAACAGGAAGGGATTTTAAAAAAAAAAAAAAAAAAGATTCCCGCTCAAGATCTTCAAACCGCAGAATCCCATCATGAAAACACAAGCTATGGATATATGCAGCAAAGGAGGAATCGGGAATCCTTGAGCTGCAGCACGGGTGTCACTCTTTACCCCACGGGGAAATCTGTCGACTCCCGACAGCAGACGCACCGTCCATTGTCATATTCTTCTTACGTGTCGTCCATTAAGGCACGTCGTTAAAATAAAGCATTGCGGTTAATAAAGCACCGGCCCGAAATTCCCGGAGCTCCCCCCTTTGACCGGTCCTGCCTATCACCCCTAGGACGCAACAGAAAATCAACAAGGTGAAAAAAAAAAAAAAAAAGGTTCATGTATGCACACCAAGACATCAATTCTTAACAATCGCGGAAGTTATTCAGAACAAACCCAACCCTAACAATCCATATACCAAACGTAAAGGACTGACTCCTGGCCTAAACCATGCCCCTTGCAAACCCCCACCCAAAAAAAAATAAAAAAAATAATAATATAAGAGTATTCCCAAAAAATTCATAATTAAGAGATTCAACACATCTAGATGACCCGTCTCCTATGCATGCATACATCACCGTCTATCCATCCATCCACCATCGTCAGCATATCATTACCAATCATTATAATTAGTTCCTGCTTCCTCCACAAAACTTACTCTCACTGCCTCGTAGCCTCAATCGCCTTCTCGATGCCCATAATCCTAAGACTCTTGCCCCTCCCCAACTTTCCCCTCATCAAACCCCCAGCCGGCACGACTGCGTCATCCCAGGACCGAAACACTGCCTTCATGTCCCTAGGCGTGCCTTCTAGGACCACAGTCGGCACGGGCACGAACGGACGGTCCTCCTCGCTGACCGCTAGTATCGAGTATTCCTGCGCGAATAAGAGCGCCGCGCCGAAGGCTTTAGCCTGGGACTTGGAAAGCGCGCCTACAACACTGCGAACAACCCATCAGCCCCAGTCCTTGCACAAGACATCATCAACAGAATGAAAAAGGGCAAGACTTACATGTACATTTCGAAGAACGCATCCAGCACGTAAATAAATTCGGGCTCTAGGTCTCGCTGCGTAAACGGCATAATCTCCACCACTTTTATCGTAGTCTGCGCCCCGGGCGATTTCGGCGTACCAGGCGTCTGTGGCCGCTGTTCAGTCGGCGTCGAAGGGGAAGAGAGAGTCTGCCACGAGGGCCGGCGCAACAGTGGTGCGAAAAAGTTGCTCACCTGCAAGTTAGATCCCCATCCGGACGATCCCTGCCTTTGCTCTATCCTAAATAGTCTAACCTGGTATCGGTCGGCCGTCGCCTTGTACCGCCAGTGGTCTGCGGAGCGCGGGATTGCCGGCCCCTTGCCCTCGTGTGGTGGGAAAATGTTGAAGAGTTCCGGGGTCTCGGCGCCCTCATCGATCTCGATGAGTTCCCCGGTTGCGGTGAGGTCCATGCCCATTAGGCGCGCGCCGGAAAGTTCCTCTGCTGAGCACCCGCGGCCTTTCCAGAGGAATTGCTTGCCACTTTCCGTGCAGATCAAATAGGGAAAGCCAGAACAGAGACTTTTGAGGGAATAGTTGACTTCGTCGAATGTGAGGTGACCCAAGTGTCGACGACCACAAAGCATGTATTCCTTTGATGCTGGCCGCGAACCGCGGCGTGTGATGATAATCCCTCCGAGGGCTTCGAAGAAGTTTGGTGTTTCCTTGCCTTGACGAAACACGATAAGCTTCCCTTGGTTATGGCTTGCTATATTTCGTGCAAACAACCGGGCGTCTTCGGATGTAGCGTCAGCGACACCGTTACCTGACCAGAGGTATACTTCGGTGGTTCTGGCACCTTTCGAATCTCCAAACACATGAGTACACAAATACATCGAATCTTGGAATAGCACATGCTCTTCCTGTATAGGGATATTGGATAACTTTCCATCGCCGCTGATTTCCTGTATCTGCTTTCGGAGCGTCCGAATCTTATTCCCGGACACTAAATCTATCGGGGGGCTTTTCAGCACCGCTAGGGCGTCGATATTGATAGGAATTTCACCATTTGTCACTGGAGGTTCATCAAAAAAGTCTGCAAATACTCCGTCTGCCTTCTCGGGCGCAGGAGACGCTTTGAATGGTTCGAATTGCGGTCTGTCTGCACTGGTCGGTGGTGAGGCCGGAAATGACTTTGCTAACAGAGGCTTTGACGGGCTCGACTCTCTAGACTTTGCACCGAGGCCGAACCCGCCCCAGTTACCCAATCCAAGGCCAAGCGGTTTCGGTTTGGGAGCTTGCGGTTTTGATTCCTTGGTCTCAGGTAATTCCTCTGTACGAACAAGTCCAGCGCTTTCCATAGCTGCTTTCTCATCTGCCTTTGTGGGTAGCTTGATTGGAGATTTCGTCCTTGCTGGTGTAGAAGATGACGAGGATTGCTGGCCCCATAAAGCAGTCGCATTCTTGACAGAGAAGCTCGCTCTTGAGGGCGACGAAGATAAAACTTCACGAGTTGGTGATGCTTCTCCATTCGGAGGTGCTATTTCTCTAAGAGCCGAGCTTGGTTCCTTTTGTAGAATAGATATGGACGGGGGAGTAGTTAAAGATGTCGAAGACGTCCAATTCGAAACATTTGGTGATGGAGAAGGTGCTTTCGCTGTTCCGATTTCGGGTGGGGCGGATTTGGAAGGGGTGTTTTCGACATCAACTAATGTCTTCTCCACTTCTAGAGAAGCGGATTTACGGGGAATCTCTGGAGACAAAGACTTTTCTAGCTTCTTCGAAAGATCAGGTGATTTAGCTGGGGCGGTGGGCTTGGCCTTGAGCGAGTCTTGAGCGGGAGTTCTCATCACTAGCTGGTTCGTCGCTTGTTCCGTAGTTTTCCGAGTGTCATTGCTTGGAAGCACATTTTCGGTTTTCACAGGTTGGGAAGCACCAAGTGGAGGGACTTTCGAGGGAGTACTAGTTGTGTCAGCAACAGTCTTCTTCGTAGCTGGGGCTCGTCTCTTAGGTCCCCGAGCCCTGCCTTTTGTCATGTGTGTCAGCTCAGGAGCGGAGCCCTTATTCTCCTCTTCAGCAACTTTAGTGACGCTTTCCCCCGTAGAATAATTGACGGAATTGGATGAGGAGTTCATTGACATAGAAGGTGGGCCGCGTGCAAGAATACCTGCGAGTCCAGGATTGAAGCGGTCCGCAAGCTTGCTAGATTTAGCCGTATCTTTGAGCGCAGGTGTTGTAGCTGGCAATGGTTGCTTTTCGGGGATAGTAGGTTTACTGGATTTAAGACTCTTTTGTCGAGAGAGTGCTTCTGGCGCAGGGTCCTTTTCCTTTGGCGGCGGGGCATTAGATGTGCTGTCTGATCTACCCAAGGCTTTCCTCTTAGCGAGTGCTTCGGGGGTCGCCTGCTGTTGAGAAGTGCTGTCAGCTCTCTTAAGAGCAGCTGAGCCTTGCTCTTGAGCCTTAGCCAACATGGCGGATTTCTGGCTGATAAGACTCTCCTTGAACTCGTCACGGCGGACAGATGGCTTGGGTCCACCTGTGACTGCAAGTCCTGCTTTGCCACGCAAGATATTATCTTTGAGTGTATCAGGAGCAACATAGTTCTTGGTCTCAGTCTTCTTGAGCCTTCCCAACACATTTTGAAACTCTGAGTCTTCGTCTTTCTTCGGAGCTTCCAAAGTGGTTTGCCGTGATTTTAGATTCGCTCTGAAATCTTTCTTAGGCGGCATCTCCGGTTTAGGTTTGGTTGGCGGAGACGACAAGGGAGAGTCCTTCGAAAGGCGGGCGGCCGATAATATAGGCTTAGGACCAGTCGGGTTGGACAGGTCTTTGGGCGTCTCAGCCTTGTCATCAACACTTGGTGATTCTTCAGGTGGGCTTTCTTTCTTCACCACACTCGGCGGCTTTGGTGATAGAGCAGGCTTCGGTTTTGGCAGCGGCTGCACAGTCTCTGTAGGTTCTCCCTCCTTGGGAGATTCCGACCGCCGAGGCGATGCAGGCTTCAATTGCACATCCTTAATAGGCGATATTCGACCAGAAACAGGGGTTTCAGGAGGCAGACTTTGCAGTGGGCCTCCTTTGCCCAAGTCAACGCTGGCACGCTGTTGCTTGATGCGGCTAATTTCCGCCATCCATGCTGGTTGCTGAGGGGGTAATTGCTTTGGCTTTGGCGCCTCGGGCTTATTTAACACGCTCTCCAGCCAACTCGACTTGGTGGGGCTCCATCGCTTCGAAGGGCTTGGTGGAGAGGTCTCGTCTTGGGGGCGATTTCCCTCGCTGAACGTCGATGCGACAGATTTGCTGTGACTGTGATGAGGTAGCGCCGGCTTGACGAATTCACCCTTCTGCGAGATATCCTTCTGTGCCGCATCTTTAGTGATTGTGAGATTGCTGGAGCTAGACCCAGGACGCGATGAAGGCTCCATCGAGTTGTCTCTGCTCAGATTGCTCGGTCGCTCCGGCCTTGAAAGCGGCCCGTAGCCACTCAACGTGGTACCGCCTCTGTTGCTTACCGTGGAATTCTGCCTGCTAGGCCCCTGCGGAGTCTGTGTGCTCCACCTCTTATTAAGACTGTCGTTGCGTTTTAGCATTGCGCTTTGGACGAACCCTCCTATGCCCTTGGTCGGAGAGGCAGGGCGCTCGGTGCGCTCTGGCAAAATCCTCCCATGCGTCGGCGACATGGCCAACGTCCAACCGGGCCCAGCCTGCTCTCCGTCATCCACCAACGAGCCTTGCTCCGAGGACGGGGCAAACTTCTGCGAATCTAAGACAGGCAATGGCGATTTTAGCTTTCCTGTTGGCTCTACGTCGCCACCAGACACGGATGTGTTGGCGGAGAAGCGGTTGCTCCAGCCAGCGCTTCCCCGGATCGAGCTATTTCGTGAGGGGGAGCTCGAACGCAAGCTCTCCGGGGGAGGACTCGACGCGTCAGGCTCTGCTGTAGAGTCGCGGGACATGCCCGGGAGTTGTCTTCGTCCAGACACCGAACCCATTTCCGACACGCAGTCATCCTGGCTCCGCTGGTATGCCGCAGATCCAATTCCCCTGTCAGGCGTCTGTTTGAACCACGAGGGGTCTTTTGCACCCAAGGACTGCACGATTTGGTCTCTCGAGGGTGTGGATGCCGCTGGCGAGGACGGCTCAGGGGTGTCGTGTGCCGGATTGGATACCCTCTTCTCTGCCGAAGCGGACATTTGCGAGAGAGGACGTCTTGTGCTGCCTGACTGCGGCCTCCTCTGCCACGAGAGCGTCCCGGCGCGGCCCAATGCGGTAGCATTCGGCGTAGGTCCTTTCGGCTCGTCGTCCTCGAGGAGCTGGGCCGGCGACCCGGTTAGGCGTTGCAGAGAGTCCTCACGGGCGGACTGCGGCGCTGGCGGCTCCATGGTCGGGGTGGGCATGCCGGCGGCCTTTTCCTGGACGCTTCGCGGTGTGTCTTCTGGAGAGTGCAGCGACTGCGGCGTGTTGGGCTTGTCGGGGGAGAGCGAGCGGGCGCGTTCTGTTCGAGAAACCAATCAGCGGAGATACGCACAAAGGCGACAATCGCGCCCCGACTGTGACTATGATGGTGGTGTCCTACCTGCTCGCCGTGCTAGCCTCTCGCTGCGGCCCTGTATAATTTCCTCTTCGAGCTTGCGGACTCGCTCTGCGTCCTGCTGGTCGCGCTGCTCCCCTAGCTGTCGAATCCTCTGCACGAATTCGGAGGGATCCAGCTCCTCCGACATGTTGACAGAAAGCTGGGTGGACGCGCCCGACAGCAGTGCAGCAAACAACGCGCGCGAGGGTAGAGACCCGGGATAGAATGGTAACCCTTGCAGGTCGTTGAAGCTAAGCTGGCCGCTATATTTCGACAAGTTGTCGGGTGAGGCACCGCATGCTTGGCCGGGCTGCTCAATGCGTCCATGCGTCTATGCTTCTACCCCAGAAGTTTCACGTCCACTGAAACACGCGCCTAACGGTACGAAATCTAGAGTATGAACGCGAACTAGGATTACAGTAAATTTGCGCTTTCTACTGTTGCTGACGGCGCTCCAATGTTCTTGTTTACATACTCCCTATTCCTCCAAACCCTTCAAACGCGGGATTCTCCATTCACAGCCGCCACGGGCTTGCATGGCACTAGCTTTTTTTTCCCTCCCCCGTCACCATGCACCCACAAGCAGCCCCCTTACCGGCCAATGTTGCGCAGCGTCAGAACAAGAAGAGTCTTGCTTTAGCATCCTGCACCACCCAATCAAGACCCTCCTGCAAATTCAGGCCCGTCATCGCGCTGCACGCCATGATGTTCCATTTGTGTGTTTTGATCGAGTCCAAGCGGAGGCCCTGTTGGCCGCGTCAATGTCCGACCTGACAACCAGTGGCCCCCCGTCTCCCTTAGGTCCCGTGCTAGGACCTTAACTTACCTGTCGAACCTCGTCTTCCGTCATGGCGCCGGGTACATCACTCTTGTTCTTGAAGACTAGCAGGCTCGCGCCCATAAGACGCTAGCAAAGACGCGTCAGTCCGTTCACGTGTCAGCAGGGCAATGTGGGCATCCGCAAACCTCCTCTAGGAGCAGCCCCTCCAGCTCCTGTCTGCAGTCATCCATGCGTTCGCGGTCCGTCGCATCAACCACCCAGATAAGCGTGTCCGTCTTCTCAAAGTAGTTCTTCCAGTACGTCCTGAGCGTTTTCTGCCCGCCGACATCCCCTAGTTGCACGCATGGTTAGCGCGCTCTCAATTAGATGCTCGAGGATTCAGCAGACGGACAGATGTTTAGCTTGTATCTTCGATCGTCAGTCTTCTTCCATGCACCCACGCCTAGCGCATACATACCCGTCGTACTCTATAGTCTTGATGATAAAGCCAAGAGTCGGACTGACGCTGTTGACGTCTTCGTTCATAATTTTCTTCACAATGGTTGTCTTTCCCGCATTATCTAAGCCACTTGGTGCCGTTAGCTCCTCTTCCAACGCAGCGTACTCTTGGTGCATTGACTGACAGCATCAATATCCTCATTTCCTTGTCCTTCAAGCGTGCTTTCCGTAATATTGACAACATTTTGTTGTTGCGTTATTTGTAGGATCCTTGTAGCGTCGTGGCAGAAGAACTCGCTGGATCCGATCGGACAGCCTAGCTACTCGGTTAAACTTTCCTCGCATTGTGAATTGCTCTCAGCAGTGCCTTGACCTTGGCGTAAGTATGCATTAATAAATTACTGTCTCTAATGAAGAACTATGTTCAATCAATCACTGCTTCCTTGCCAACCAATTCTAAACCTGGTCCAATAGCTAGCTCTACATTCCTGGGATGGAAAACCTGGGAATGGGGAATAAAATCCTCGCCGTAGAAAACAAAACAAAGATTGTGTACAAAAGATCCAATAAATATGGAAGCCCTGCCATGGCAGTACAAAATTGTCTCTCGAGATAGGCTAATGAAATGCACATAACCCACAACGCCATCCGCCAATGCTACCACCAGCGTTACTTCCCTCCCGAGGCCGGAGCGATGGATCGGCTGCGAACTAGTACTCTCGTATCGATTCACAATACTATCGTTCGATTTGGGGTTAAACACTACCTAGTGTGCCTTCTTCTTGTTCTTCTTTCTTGGCAGTCCTTTTTTCCTTCGCTCTTCACGGTCGCCTTCTGCGAGCCACTTGCTCGCTTTTACGAGCTGCACGACGTTGATGTACTGCTTGCCGGCCATGATGGGGAAGGAGACGATGGCGAGGATCCAGGGAACGCGGGAGTCCATTTTATTTGCCCTATGATATAATGTGTTAGCGTGGTCCACTCACTCAAATGCCAGGGTTGTGCTTACCGCGCGAGCTCCATGGCTCCTGCTGACCAGGGGCTCGTGAAGAGCAAAGAAGGCTTTGGTGCAGCGGGAGTGCCAGGCGAAAGGGTTGAAGGCGATTGCGGATCTTTCAGGAGAGTTGGAGAGAGGTATGGAGATGAGAAAGAAAGAAGATAGAGAGCGATGAAGAAGAGCTCGTTCAGAGCGCAAAAGGTAAAGAGAACTTTCTGTACAGCTATCAGCCAAGATTACGAGGCTTAGGTGAGGTGCGAATGAACCCAACGCACATTGTTCGAGTAATATTGTTTCAGCACCCAACTCCGGCTCTCATCAACGTTCTTGTGGCTCTGTCCAACCTCACCCATGCTCAGCGTGGCATACATGTGCATATAGTGGCTCGCCAGGTCCAAGCTGATCAAACCCTGGAAGATTAAACTCCAGCGCGGGAATGCGCTCGCCAGAAAAACGAGCAGGCAAGACGTGGTGCATCGATCAGTCACCATATCCAGAACGGCGCCAAACTTAGTGCTTTGTTCGAATTTTCGCGCCGCGAGGCCGTCGAGTGCGTCAAGAAGGCAGGATACGCTATAGAGGAGGGAACATGTGCGTGGGTGGAGGGGCATGTAATATAGAGAGGCAACAGCGAGGACGACGCGGGAGTAGCCTGCAGAAGGGTTAGTTCCAACGACACATTGCGGATGCCATATACAAGTGCTGCGAGGTTGAGAACGCACCGATAAGGTTAGGGATGAAAAGGAAAATGTTCTCTGCTTCGTCCTTATCGGCCTTCGACGGCCTAACAACGCTGCCATTGCCATTTGCTAAGGGTCGTTCTAACGCCATTGCGGGAGTGTACGGATGGTGTTGGTTGGGTTTGTTCTGGTACTAGTCGCTTGAGATATGCGCGCTCAAACCACCTCACTGTCGCTGTATCGTCGAAATTGCTCGTTGTCTATTGCTGCTGTGCCGCTTCCTCTCCCTCCAGTCTCTAAGACGCCGGAGATGGAAGCGGGACGTGTAGCGCTCGTGAAGCTTCTGTGGGTCGCCTAAGCTTACTCGGCGGCCTGCAGAAAGCGGGGCACACGATAGATATATACCTCTCAAAGAAGAAGTCAGCGATAACGGTAGGCGTCGGTGGACTCCTTCGAAAACACTTGATCAGGGAGAATTTCGATGATAAGCCGATAACAACGAGCTCAGGAGCTAGGGCCAAAGGCGGATTAGGGCTGCGTTGTGGAGCAGGGAGACGCGGTATTGGGACGCAAGCGGTTGCACCAAGCACGGATGGTACGAAGACAAGTAAAAAGAAGAGTACGCAAAGGAGAGTGCGAAGTGGAAGGCGCGTTGTCGAGGGTGGTGAGACGACGTGCCTAGGAAATTGGGGTTGAGATTTATTTCACGAAACATTTGGTCCGCAAGCTCCCGGGTTCAGTCTAGCTGGTTTCGGAAATCTATCTTGACTTTCTTGGCGGGTTGAAGTAACTTGGACATCATTCTCACGACACAAGCAAGGGGGAAAGGAGAGATATGGCAACCATAACCATTCATATCCATAGCAAAGCCATCCAAGCCATCTGAAGCTCTTTTCTGCGTCGACAAGCATTTACTATAAACGTTCGCAAGTCAAGGCAGTCCCCGACAACCTGCCATTGAGCATTCCCATTCCCAAATTGCATCCAAGCTACCAGGTCACATAGATGGTTCAGATGAGCCGGGGCACTTAATATGACCAAACAGAAATCGCAGCCTCAATTTGCCATTCCAGCTTTCTTTGCCTTGTTCTTTCCTTTTGCATCCTTACCCTTGGTTGACTTCATTCCTCTCTGGTCCTTCCCCTTCTTCCAAACGTTTCCCTCGTTCCTAGCATCCCTAAGCTCCAATTTCTTCTTGTCCTTACTACTAAGCTTCCGCTTCCCTTTCTTGATTGCTTGAGGACCATTGAGCTCTTCTGCTCCTTTGGCCTTGGATAATTTCTTGTCCCTCTCCGACTCGAACCACGTGCGCTTCGGTCTAGATTTGATTTCGTCTTCGTGGATAATGAGATTTTCGCTGCGTTTCAGCTGGCGTTCTGTAATGCTCAATGCCCGTTCTTCTTTCTCTTCTTCCAGTACCTCCTCTATCTCGTCTTCTAATTCCTTGAGGGTCTTTATCCCCTTGTCGACTTCATCTACAGGGACCTGACGACTGATTACCTTCGCACCCTGCGCGCGGGCAGCTTTGACAGCTGCCTTGACGACTTTGCGGTCAGGTTCCGCAGCGATCGTACACGCACGACCCGACCGTCCGGCACGCGCCGTACGACCGACACGATGGAGGTAGATTTCGTGGGTTTGAGGCGCTTCATAGTTGATGACTGTCGAAACGTTCTTGATGTCGAGACCACGAGAAGCGACATCGGTAGCCAGAAGGTACTCTGATTTCCCAGAACGGAAAGACTCGACAGCTTGGATACGCTGGCGCATTTCAGTATATACACTTGGACCATATTCATGCTGGAATTGACTTACCTGTTCTTGGCTCATATTGCCATGTAGCTCGCTTGCCTTCAGTCCACAAAGCGCAAATACAATCCTAACCCTATGTGCCTCCCTCTTTTTCCTGAAAAAGATAATAACTCTTTCGGTGTATACCTTTTGGCAGACATACAGAAGATAAGCTAATCGCCTATCCTCTTTTCCGTGTCTCAAGCGTATGAATTCTTGAACTAGGCCCGAAACCGTCTGCATTTTTGAATTAACCATCAGCCTTACAGGCCGGTTCATGCCAACTCGGATCAAATTATCAATAGAACTAGTCATTGTCGCAGAGAACAGCATCGTCTGCCTCGATTTCGGAATTGTGGTCAGGATCTCGTTCAACTGACTCTCAAACCCTTCTTCGAGCATTCGGTCAGCCTCGTCGAGAACAAGGATCTCCAAGTTCTCAACTTGGAATGCAGCTGAGTTATTCATGTGATCGATGAAACGACCAGGGGTAGCGATAACAACATCTGGTCGCGATTTAAGGACAGCTTCTTGTTCGCGCAAGGAAAATCCACCAGCCAACTGTGCAAAGGTGGTGTCGGTAAAAGCGGCTAGCCTTTTAGCGACATTGAAACACTGCACAGCCAGTTCACGAGTAGGGACAAAGATCGCAACACGAGTAGTCGGAATCTTCTTCGGGCAGTAGAGGAGCCGTTCGAGAATGGGAATAAGGAAGGCAGCTGTTTTACCAGAACCGGTGACAGCACCTCCAACTACATCATTTCCTTGAAGTGCAATGGGAATGGTTTTGAGCTGGATAGGAGTGGGTTCTGTGAAGCCCACAGACGCTAAGCCTTTAAGAGTTGGTCTTGAGAGTGACATGGACTGGAACGATCCTGCGTCCTTAGGGCCTGTTTTCCTCAGTAGAACGCTTTCTTCGGGAGCAAAAAATTCAGCACTCTTCTTCGCTTCCACAGCATCTCCCTCTTCGCTCTCGTCCTCTGATGCCGATGGTTCAGCGTCCATGGGGTGTGGCACAGGAGCAGCAACAGACTCATTATCTGAGCTGTCTATAATAGTTATGCCCTTCTGCTCTGCATTTCTACCCCTAATCCTGCTATTTGAACCTCCGTTTTCTTCGCCTTCGTCCTCGTCCTTGTCTTCTTCCTCGCTCTGAGCACGCATGCCAAACGCGTCGTCGGCAAGCAATTCATCATCCTCTCCAAAGCCTTCAAAATCTGCATCATCTACCTCTTCTTCGGATTCTTCCTTCTCACAAATATGTTCAGCTTCCTCAGCTATCTTCCTTTCTTGTCGCCTCCTCTCGATGATCTCGCCGACGTCGACCGCAATACTCCTCGGCGCCGCATTTTTCCTCTCCCCTTCAACGGCATTTCCATTACTCCAACCATTAAATTCATCGACAAAGCCAATATCTATATCCCCGACCTGGAACTCAAAATCACTCGCAATATCATTGCCGTCCTCTAGGTTTTCTGCCTGTACGTGGGTTCGATCTTCTTCATCCTCGTCCTTGTCCTCGGAAACCCTTGCTTTCTGGCCTTCCTTCTTCATCTTATCTTTCTTCGATTTCTTTCTTGCAGCTCCTTTGGGCTCGCTGTTTAAGTCCGGGCTCTCAGTAAACTTTCGCTTTTTGCCTCGCCCAGCCAGTTTATTCATGTTGCGCGGAAGGTCCTCAAAACTGCTATCACCGGACACTTCATCATGGTCAGAGATGGTAAAAACAAAATCGTCATCCTTTTGTGGTGCCATGATACTTTGTAAGCCACAGTTAACGCTGGACTCGAGATGGCGAGATTATTTGGACGTCTAAAACTTGCGGCAGAAAAAGTTCGGAATTGCTCTAGCGAAAAACTTGGCGGCTCTGCCCGCAGGCGGTGAGGGCCATGTCCACGCTACAGCAGTGCCGGAGCGGCAGAACTTGTAGCCGACTGATGAATCGAGTATGTTGGAGATATAAAGGCCGCGACAGTCTCATTGGAAGAGTAAAAAGCCACGAATAATTTAATTTAGTCAAAACGGCAAGAAAGCTTCGCGTTGACCGAAGTATTCTATCGAGGGGTTGGCGAGGCGTGTCACGCTCGTGTGCAGAAAAACACCAAATCAGCAGCTAATTGGTGACGTACAAGAACGAGAGCTTCCTACAATATATGGATGGCCTTTATAAGCGAGGGCTACATCCTACAAGAGCTATAATACCAAAATTCGCCTTAAATATCTCCTCTGAAGTAGGTAAAAACTAGACTAACATACCTTCCAAGCAAGCGGTCCACTCCATCAACAAAACGCAACATAGGAGCTTTCAACGACAATAATACAACAAAACAATAAGAATACGGCCCAAAACGAGAATCAAGTAAACTTAGCCCTCTCAGCTACCAAAAGAGGCCAAATAAATAGCGAGAGGCGCGCTGCCTTAATACTTAATATAATTCGAACAACTGTACATCGACAACTGTTAGACACACCCTACCCGGAACTATTCGAGCTAATCGAGCCTTGGGATAGTACGCACCTGCAATGGGAACAGAACAGGGAAGCACGGAACTAGGAAGAAGGTCAGGAGACTGGCTCAGTAGCTCAGTGAGACTGAGCCACTGAGCGACCCCAACTACGAAGGAAACCAATTTGTATTTAATGGCCTTACGGTTCACTCTTAGTTACTTCCTTGTAGTCAATTTAAATATCCTTTGCACATACTACTTGCGCACTTCCGTCGTAAACCCTATAGAAGCACAGGCACGTGATCACGCCTAGTCATCACCCTCCCGCCTCGACACCCGCGTCGTAACACTTTAACTACCTTCGTGTGGTTGGAAGGAAGCTATACCATTCGACTACCCTGGTTATGAAGAAAGAGCTGCCAACAGTAAGTAACTCGGAATACTCATGGAAGCAGAACGTTAGGATCGGCAAGCAGAGCAACCCCCTCAGGAGATGCCTCTTATATAACGATCACCGGTATGCAAAACGAAATGGCCTAATAGAGATAACAACTAGCGTAGGCACACGAGCGTATAGAACAGCTAAATAGCAATTAAGAAATCCTTATCAAAAGTCT
Source organism: Lojkania enalia (assembly GCA_010094045.1). Classification (NCBI taxonomy): domain Eukaryota; kingdom Fungi; phylum Ascomycota; class Dothideomycetes; order Pleosporales; genus Lojkania; species Lojkania enalia. The sequence continues at coordinate 123,970 of ML986695.1, forward strand.
TAAGAATGTATTATAAGAAATGGCTGTAATATCTAATAGTTTTGAGTCACGGGTTGATCATATAGAGTCGCCTGACATAGGGTTGAAATAACCGAATCGTACCCAGCAGGGATGGTAGCGATTCGTCTCTATCAACTATCTTCTTACAGAACACAGAATATACGAACATTTTAGCCCTACTACTCTATCTATTATTGCTACGCTGTAATCTATTATACTAGCCTATTATATTCGAATCGCTTAAGCCACTTAGAATAGTCTAGTAACAATTTCTAATATTATAAATACGTCTTCTACCCTTCTTAATCTAATAGCCGGCTCTATCAGACGTGTAAAGATTCTAATATATTATAGATATCCCTAGTAGAATTTCTATACTAGACTCTATTAAAGTTTAGAACTCTATATAGTTAATAGAATAAGATTAATATAAAGTATAAAATATATTTAATAGCTCGGTTAATTAAATAACTAAGTAGAAGAAATAGTAGAAAAACTAAATTATATTTAATAATTTTATAACTCTAACCTTTATAGCTTTTTATAGTTAACTTAAATATCCTTTATATACTATACTTAACGTATTTTATAAACGAGTCGCCTACTTAAATAAGTTGCCTACTTTTACTAAGAAGTTATATTTTATCTACTTATAATATAATATAGTAACTACTTTAACTTTAATTAATCTATTAAAAAGGTTAGATATTACTAGCTATTTTAGCTATTAGTTAAGATTAAATTTAGAATATATAAAGTATTATAGCTATTTATAATATTTTTTAAATAATATTTAAAAACTAGTATACTAGTAAACTTTTATAATATAATTATAAGTCTAATTTAAAGAAGCTTATAAAGCTAGAAGAATTAACTATAATATAGTATATACTAGACTTATTATCTTATAAATACTCTTCTATAATTAATAGTAACGTATTCTACTATCGAAGCGGCTAAACTATTAAAGCGGCTACTTTTCCTTAGTATTATAAACACTATATATAAACTATAATAAATCTATAATATAATCTTCTATTAATTTAATAAGAAGGTAGAATTAAGCTTACCTTATAGGCGTATAAATTAGGCTAATTTAAGAGCGTATAATACGCTACTATAGCTTTTAATATATAATATTAACAACTCTCTACTCAACTTTATAGAATTATATTTCGCTCTTATATATAACTAAATTACTAGAAGTTTATAATAACCGAAGAATAAATAATTATATAACGTATTCTACTATTAAAGTAGTTAAACTATTAAAGCGGCTAAATTATTAAAACGGCTACTTTTTTTTAGCGCAACGAATACTATATATAAAAAGTTAATTTACTTAATATTAATAAGAGATTCTATATATAATATACTTTTATCTAATTTAGAATTTTCCCTACTATCCTTTTAGCACGTACGAGCGTTATACCTAGTCTTATTATAGTTACTATAGTAGCGTTAAACTGGTTAAGCTCTTTTTTAAATATTAGTACTACGAGTCTTTTTAAAGGGTTAAGAGTTTATAGATACTTTAGTAGCTATATATAAAGATCCCTTACTATATAATACTATACTACTATACTAAATATACTTTCTTTTACACGTTTTACACTTAGTTACTTCTTCTAATTACCTTTTAAGCTTAGAGTTACAAGCTTAAAAAAGCGTATTCTAATATAGTATTAACTTAGCACTTTTTATAAACTATAAGAATTCTTCTTATACCTCTTTTAGTAATTATATAAAGAACTTTTATATAAGTATTAATTATAACCTAAATTTATATATATTACTTAGAGTTTTAGACTATTAGAAATCTTCTTATAGAAGTAGTTCTAGTAGAATATATAGTTATATATTAAGACGATTTAATACAACCTATACGTTTAAAGGAATAATTCCTATTACTTTAAAGGCCCTTTAATAGTTCTTATACGTAAATACGTTAAAAAACGCGTTTTTAAAGGCTAGAAAAAAGCCTTTTTTATTAATATAGTAGACGTATTAGTATACTAAGTCTTATATATACTATAAGTATATTAGCTTTAATAGTAAAAAGTAAACTATATAAAAAGGCTAAAGTATATATAATAAAGAAGAAGGTATATAAAGTATTAGAATCTTTTATATAAGATAGTAATCTTTAAATTTCTAGTTAAGGTAGTTTTTATAGCCGTCTAAAATAAGTAGTTTATATAACTCTACTTAATATATCTTTATATACTTATTAAAGTACTTTAACTATTTAAAATTAAGTACGTTATTTATTTAACTATTTTTAGAGACTAAAATTTTCTAATTATATAATATACCTACTTCTTTATATTATATAGAAATATAGATAATATATTCTACTATCGAAGCGGCTAAATTATCGAAGCGGCTACTTTTTCTTAGCATTATAAATACTACGTACAAACTATAATAAATCTATAATACAACCTTCTATTAATTTAATAAGAAGGTAGAATTAAGCTTACCTTATAGGCGTATAAATTAGGCCAGTTTAAAAGTATATAATACGCTGCTATAGCTTTTAATATATAATATTAATAACTCTCTACTTAACTTTACGAAATTACGTTTCGCTCTTATATACAACTAAATTACTAGAAGCTTATAATAACTAAAGAATAAACAATTATATAATATATTCTTAACCTTAATTTATAAGAATTTACACTCTAGCTATATAAGGTAGTAGATATAGTAGATAAACTATTAGATATATATAGTAGAATACTTATAGAAAAGAATTAGTTTAAACGATTTATAGCGCATATAAATAAGTTTAAAATAGCCTTTAATTAAGTAAAAGATTACTAAAGAATAAAATAAGAGAATCTAGAGGTTATTAATATATAGTTTAAACTCGTATAGATTATAATTGCGAAATATAGTATATATAATAATAATATCTACAATTTTAATAAGATAAGCTTTTAGATAGATATTATTAGTACTATAAAGGTTGTTATAGGTTTAAAATATTATATAAAGTCTACTTTTATATAGCTAGATAATTATAAGTAGATTATAATTATTTAGAATATTTATACTACTACGTACGTAATTCTACTATTTATTATTTATAAAGGACGCGTTTATATCTCTATATAATATAAAGAAGTAGGTATACTATATAATTGGAAAATTTCAGTCTCTAAGAACGGCTGGATAAATAATATACTTAGTTTTAAGTAGTTAAAGTACTTTAATAAGTATATAAAAATACGTTAGATAGAATTATATAGTCTACTTATTTTAGACAGCTATAAAAGCTACCTTAACTAGGAATTTAAAAATTACTACCTTATATAAAAGATTCTAATACTTTATATATCTTCTTATTTATTATATATACTTTAGCCTTTTAATATAGTTTACTTCTTACTGTTAAAGCTGAAGTACTTATAATATATATAAGACTTAGCGTGCTAACGCGTCTACTATATTAATAAAGAAGGCTTTCTTCCAGCTTTTAAAAACGTGTTTTTTAATATATTTATATATAAGAACTATTAAAAGGCTTTTAAAGTAATAGGAATTATTCCTCTAAATATATAGGTTATATTAAACTATTTTAATATATAACTATATACCCTACTAAAACTACTTTTATAAGAAGATTCTTAATAGTCTAAAACTCTAAGTAATATATATAAATTTAGGTTATAATTAATACTTATATAAAAGTTCTTTATATAATTACTAAAAGAGGTATAAGAAGAATTCTTATAATAGCGTAGGTAAGATAATAGATCTAAATACGGTATAAATCTACTTAGAGGTATATAGGAGTATGTAGGGGATTAGAGACCTGGGAATTCTATTAACACCTATAGGCCTTATACGAAAGGATATAGAAGAACTACTAAGCTACTTATAAGGGAGTATATAACTATATACGGAAGGGAAAAGGGGTAGAACTAGGGGTAAGATAAGATAAGCAAAAAGTTTTAGGATAAGATTATATATAAAGCTTTTCGTGGAACGATTTCTTTGCATTATTATACTACCCCCCTCCTTATAGGCTAATAGTCCCTATCTACGCTAGTTCGGGAGGGAATTAGAGCTGTTATAGATAGGTTCTAGTATAAAGAAATTTCTTTAAGGAGGTATTTACTAGTAAGAGCTAATACGTGTAGTTACCTATAGAGATACGTTTATTAACATAATATTAAGTAAGGTTTTTACGGTAAGTGTAATTAACCTATATATTAGTTAGTAACTACTATTATAACGGTTTATTAATATTGCAATTTCGTCGCGTATAGTAATAAGCGTTTACTAGCCTTAGTATATTACTAAGATACTATTAACTAAGCTTTCTTAACTAAATAATAACTTCTACTCTATACGTATTATTACGCGTCCTTAGTACCGTTAATTATTAAAGTATTACTAATACCTTATAGAAAAAATTAATTAATATACTATTCTGCCCGCCTTCTAGAGCCTTTTTAGAGGCTTTCTAAGTTATCTACCTTTAAGCTATATACGTACTCGCCCGTAGGTAGTATATAATATTTACCTTTTAGTCTCTAAGATTAAAAAAATGCGAGTATTATACCTTATAAAATAAAAAGTACAACCCTATATAAATCGCATCTAATACTAGTAGGGTATTTACTACTAATATACTTATAGATCCCCTCCTACTATAAAGAGGAGTTTCTAGTCCTCCGGGGCTATCTTAAACTGTAGATAGTAGCCTAATACGTAGAAGATAAGGAGGATAAAAAGGTAGCCTTTAAGGCTATTTTAGAGTCTACTTATAGTCTAGCGCTTATAGCCTAGGTTGTAAAGAGTTAGAAAGATAGCCTTCTTATAGCTAGTATCTAGGTAGCTTTATTCTACTAGGGTACTAAGTTGTTCTATCGGGTTTTAGCCCTAAAAGCTCTAGTATCTAGCCTTTAAGCTGATATTACAGCACTTTTAGGCGGCTAAAGATAAGATAGGGAAGGTTTAGAGGGAGTCTAGAAGGAAAGAAGGGGAAGAAAAGTAGAGGAGGAGAGAACTAGGGAGATATCTAATAGCCTACTATTAAACCCTCCGAATTCTATAGAAAAGTAATTTCGGGCCTATATTTTAGTTTTTAAATCTACTACTTAACTCTTATATATTATTATCTACTAGGTAATCTATATTCTCTATACTATCCTTATATACCTTAATCTATTTAGTTAGGGCTTTTAGAGGTTCTAGCTAATTTAGATACTTATTATAAAAAGCTCTTAGCTTATAAGACGAACCTATAAAATTTAAGGCTTTATACTAGACTAGATTAAGATTATATCCTACCCATTTTATACAGTATTTAAGAGTCTTATAATATAGCTTACTAGCTAGTATTTCCTTAACCTCCTACTCTTCTACCCCCTTAATAGCGATAGCGGGTGGTTTTAGAGCTTTTTACTCTAGTAGAGGGTCCTAGGGGTTCTTATATAGCAGGTTTAGTATAAAGATATTATATATTCTCAACCTTAAGGGTAGCTATAGATAGTATAAGTTTCTAACCTATTCTAGTACTTTAAAAGAGCCCTCCTATTAATTAGATAGCTTTCAGCTTAATCTCTAGACTATAAGATTCTTAGTATTTAGGTAGACTATATTACTAATCTACTAATTAATTAGTCGCTAGTAATAGTTAATAATAGATTATATACGATCCTAAGCCTTCTTAATATTAGCCTTTACAGTTTCCTAAGCTGTATATATATAAGTTACTAGAGCTAAAGTATTTTTATAATTTAATTTATCTATTATAGTAATAGGATTAATAGAATATTTCCAATCCTAACTCTAATAGGGCTTAAATCTATATAGAATCTAATATAGGGATATTCTAATAGTTATATAAAGTAGAATCGCTTATACTCGGTCGATTATAGGTAATAGAGAACTCTAGTTATTCTAATAGAAGAATACGAAAGAGCGCAGTCTCTAATTAATATACTTATTTATAATCTCTATCTATCTGTTAGTTTCTTTATAATAAGTAGTAAATAGTTTAATCTTTATACTTAAGATATAATAGAATTCGGACTAGAAATTAGATATAAATTAAGGTCTTTAGTTTAAAATAATAGTTTTAGGTATATAGTTAAAGCGGTACACCTATTAAATAAATAATTTAGCTATTCCCCGTACGTTAATTATATAATAGTAGAGAATAGATATAACTTGTTTAGATAGGTGATTAATTACTACTATAATCTAATTATATCTAGACTTATCTATAGAAAAATTCTTAAAGTTAATATATAGATACTATATTAGTTAATTTAGTATAGGAAGTAGGTAGATAAAACCTAGGGTTTAGGTTTATATTAGATAAGTTTTATAATATAAAATACAATTCTATATATATTATTTATAAGTAGTCTTTATACCCTTCTAGTAGTACTTCTAGGATAGTAACTAATAGATTTTAGTAGCGCTTAGGTATGCGGAGGATACTTAGTTATAAGTCTCTTATATAAGTTATATATAAAAGCCTGAATCTAATAGAATATATAAGTAATTATTATAGAGGAGTAGTCTATTCTCTATCTAATACTTATAGGGTAAAAGTATACGTTCCTATATAAAGAAGGCTCGGTTTTTTTATAGTAATATATTAATTAACTCTAGAGAGTCTAGTAATATAACCTACTTCTAGCCTTTAATAATATTTAGTATAGCCGTTTAAGTTGTTATTTAAATAATATAGGACTAG
>ML986695.1:131413-146642 GCA_010094045.1 Lojkania enalia
CTCTATAGCGTTTTATAGTAAGATTCTATCCGGTTTAAAACTGAACTAGAAGATTTATAATAAAAAACTATTCGCAATTATTACTATATTTAAGTAATAGAGGGTAGAATTTACTTTAGTAGCTACTAGAACTCTAATATATACTAATTATCGCTTACTCGAATATTTTATAACTATAAAGGTACTTAATACTTATTAAATTTATTAGACTAAAGAATTAGCTTAATATTAGTTTTAAATCGAGTATACTCTAAATAAAAATAATATTAGAGTAGATATCTTTAGTTATTATAAATAAGATATAGAAAACTTAAAAGTAGCTTAAACTAATAACTAGTTAAGAGTCCTATTTAGACTATATTAATTTTACCCCTAAATTAATACTAAATTAGCCTAGTCTTATATTACTTAAATAATAACTTAAGCGGCTATACTAAACGTTATTAAAGGCTAAGAGTAGGTTATATTACTAGACTCTCTAGAGTTAATTAATATATTACTATAGAAAAACTAAACCTCCTTTATATAGGAATATATACTTCTACTCTATAAGTATTAGATAGAAAATAGACTACTCCTCTATAATAATTACTTATATATTCTATTAGATTTAGACCTTTATATATAACTTATATAAGAGGCTTATAACTAAATATCCTCCGCACACCTAAACGCTACTAAAACCTATTAGTTACTATTCTAGAAATATTACTAGAAGAGTATAAAGGCTACTTATAAATAATATATATAGAATTATATTCTATACTATAAAGCTTATCTAATATAAATCTAAACCTTAGGTTTTATCTACTTACTTTCTATACTAAATTAACTAATATAGTATCTATATATTAACTTTAAGAATTTTCCTATAGATAAGTCTAGATATAATTAGATTATAGTAGTAATTAATCGCCTATCTAAATAAGCGGTATCTATTCTCTACTATTATATAATTAACATATAGAGAATAGCTGAATTATTTATTTAATAGATATACCGCTTTAGCTATATATCTAAAACTATTATTTTAGACTAAGAATCTTAGTTTATATCTAGTTTCTAGTCCGAATTCTACTATATCTTAGGTATAAAGATTAAACTATCTACTACTTATTATAAAAAGATTAATAGATAGATAGAGATTATAAATAAGTATATTAATTAGAGACTACGCTCTTTTATATCCTTCTACTAAAATAACTAGAGTTCTCTATTACCTATAATTAACTAAGTATAAGTAACTCTACCCTATATAACTATTAGAATATTCCTATATTAGATTTTATATAGATTTAAACCCTATTAAAGTTAGGATTAGAAATATTCTATTAATCCTATTACTATAATAGATAAATTAAATTGTAAGAATACCTTAGCTCTAGTAACTTATATATATATAGCCTAGGAAACTATAAAGGCTAATATTAAGAAGGTTTAAGATTATATATAATCTATTATTAACTATTACTAATAACTAATTAATTAGTAGATTAGTAATATAGTCTACCTAAATACTAAGAATTTTATAGTCTAGAGACTGAGCTGAAAGCTATCTAATTAATAGGAGGGCCCTTTTAAAGTACTAGAATAGATTAGAAACTTATACTATTTATAGCTACCCTTAGAATTAAAAATATATAATATCTTTATATTAAACCTACTATATAAAAACTTCTAAAACCCTCTACTAGAGTAAAAAGCTCTAAAACCACCCGCTATCGCTATTAAGAGGGTAGAAGAGTAGGAGGTTAAGGAAATACTAGTTAGTAAGCTATATTATAAAACTTTTAAATATTATATAAAATAGGTAGAATATAATCTAGATTTAGTCTAGTATAAAGTCTTAAATTTTATAGGTTTATTTTATAAGCTAAAAACTTTTTATAATAAGTATCTAAATTAACTAGAACCTTTAAAAGCTTTAACTAAATAGATTAAAATATATAAAAATAGTATAGAGAATATAAATTATCTAGTAGATAATAATATATAAGAGTTAAGTAGTAGATTTAAAAACTAAAGTATAGGCCTAAAATTACTCTTCTATAGAATTTAGAGGGTCTAATAGTAGGCTGTTAAATACCTCTCTAATTCTCTCCTCTTCTACTCTTCTTTCTTTTCTTTCCCTCTAGACTCCCCTTAAACCTTCTCTACCTTATTTTTAGCCGCTTAAAAGCGCTGCGATATTAGCTTAAAAGTTAGATATTAGAGCTTTTAAAGCTGAAACCTAATAGAGTAATTTAATACTCTAGTAGAATAAAGCTATTTAGATACTAGCCGTAAAAAGGCTATCTTCCTAACTCTTTACAACCTAGGCTATAAGTACTAGACTATAAGTAGATTCTAAAATAGTTTTAAAGGCTACTTTTTTATCTTTCTTATCTTCTATATATTAGACTACTATTTATAGTTTAAGATAGCTCTAGAGGACTAGAAACTCCTCCTTATAGTAGAAGAGGATCTATAAATACGTTAGTAATAAGTATTTTACTAATATTAGATATAATTTATATAGGGTTATACTTTTTATTTTATAAGATATAATACTCGTATTTTTTTAATTTTAGAGATTAAAAGATAAATATTATATACTACCTATAGGCGAGCGTGTATATAGCTTAAAAGTAGATAATTTAAAAGGCCTCTAAAGAAGCTTTAGAAGGTAGATAGAGTAGTATATTAATTAATTTTTTCTATAAAGCGTTAATAATACTTTAATAATTAATAGTTCTAGAGATACACAATAATATATATAGAGTAGAAGTTATTATTTAGTTAAGAAAGCTTAGTTAACAGCAATCTAGTAATATATTAAAGCTAGTAAATACTTATTACTATACGCGACAAAATTGCAATATTAATAAACTATTATAATAGTAGTTACTAGCTAATATATAGGTTAATTATATTTACTGTAAAAACCTTACTTAATATTATATTAATAAATATATCTCTATAAATAACCACATATATTAACTTTTACTAGTAAATATCTTTTTAAAGAAATTTCTTTATATTAGAACCTATCTATAATAGTTTTAATTCCCTTCTGAACTAGTATAGATAGAAACTATTAGCCTATAAGAAGGAGGGTAGTATAATAATATAAAGAAATCGTTTTATAAAAAACTTTATATATAATCTTATCCTAAAACTTTTTACTTATCTTATTCTACCTTTAATTCTACCCCTTTTCCCTTCTATATATAGTTATATACTCTCTTATAAATAGCTTAATAGTTCTTCTATATCCTTTTATATAAGGTCTATAAGTATTAATAGAATTTCTAGGTTCTTAAACTCCTATATACTTTTATATACCTCTAAGTAGATTTGTACTATATTTAGACCTATTATCTTACCTATACTATTATAGTAATTAGAAGAAGTAATTAAATATAAAATATATAAAAGAAAGTATATTTAATATAGTAGTATAATATTATATAATAAAGAATTTTTATATATAGCTACTAAAATATTTATAAATTTTTAACTCTTTAAGAAAACTTATAATACTAATATTTAAAAAAGAGTTTAACTAGTTTAATACTACTATAATAACTATAGTAAGATTAGATATAATACTTATATATACTAAAAGAATAGTAGAGAAAATTCTAAATTAAATAAAAATATATTATATATAGAAATTTTTATTAATATTAAATAAATTAACCTTTTATATATAGTATTTATTATACTAAAAAAATAGCCGTTTTAATAGAATAGCTACTTTAATAGTAGAATATATTAGTAGAATTAGATATAATATATAAATATATTAGATAGATAGATCTATTTCTTTTAAATTAAATATAAATATTTAGAATATTTTTTAGATAATTTTAATAATAGTTTAACTAGTTAAAGTTAGTAAATTTAAAATACTAAGAAATTTTAGCTTATTTAATAATACTTTATATTAGATAGATAGATCTACTTTCTTTACGTTAAATATAAGTACTTAGTATTTTTTTTGATAATTCTAATAATAGTTCAACTAGTTGAAGTTGGTAGGTTTAGAATGCCAAGAAAATTTGGCTCACTCGATGGTGCTTTACGTTATGGGAGAAGAGCCTTTACATACGAAATATCACGTGACTATCACATGATTTGGATCCGCCCATATTCCAACACAAGGAGGGCACGCATACCTGTGGTATGCAGCAAGACACTTCCTTGCGGATAGACTCATACCGAAGCCCAAAAGCTTTATGTGCATATACAGGGCAGTCAGACAGCCCGCCCATTGCATTGACACTAGGCTGTCGGTATTCGGCGGGGGTGCACCTAGGTTCCCCCTTGGGATGGATTAACCGGCTTAGACGCGCCGGTTAGTCCCGGGACATGCAATCAAGATACCAAGAGGGATCGCTGCAGCTGGGCCAGCCGAAGGCCTCTCTGAGGCTCGCTTGCGCGGGCTGCTTTTCCGTCAAACTGCTTGGCTGTCTGAAAACGCGCGCCTACATATGTAGCGCTCCGCTACAAAGGTAATTGAAAGCTGTGCCTCTTACGTGGTGGTACCTCTGCCTGCTCGGTGCGTCCAGACCGCCATCACAGTGCGTACACAATATGCCCAGTGTGCCACGTAGGCGCGGGGTGTGACTAGCCCATGCGCAAGTAAACGCCGAGGGGTCGGATCGGCGCCAGACAACAGATTTGGAGTCCTTGACATATATTCATTAACGTGGCTGCTTGACTACTTTAATCATTCTAGCAAAAACGCAGGTGCCAACGCTCAAGGTACGCGTCTCCGGAAGTCATTGCCCTGATACGCACTTGCGCTAACCTATGCAACGAAAGATGGCTTCTACAAACAAACAACTTCACTTCTCGGATGCTTTTGCCATTAGCTGTGGCACAGCCACTATCGATGTGGACCGATCCAAGGTCCTGCTTATCCATTGGCGTAAAACTGGCGAATACTTCCTTCCGAAAGGTCGAAAGGATATTGGCGAATCGCTGGACCAAACCGCCTTGCGCGAAACATATGAGGAAACCGGCATTCCTGTCCAGCTTCTCCCTGTCGAGATGAAGACCCTCGCTACAGTTCCCGCCAATTCTACGCGCCCCGACGAAACCAAGCTCTTCACTGAGCCAATTGCTGTCGCACAACGTGTTACCGAAGGAAAGCTGAAGTTAATCTTTTGGTATGTCGCTCAAGGCGACTCCACGAAAGTTCGGGTGGAAGGGACTCAGCAGGAGAACGAGGAGTTTGACACAGTTTGGGTCACTTTCGACAGAGTGGCCTCTACACTTTCATTTGATGACGATCGACAGATTGCGAATAAAGCAATTCAACTAGCACAGCGGCCGCAGGGACAGTAACTTGTATCAGTGGTAGCGATTCTCCGAACGTACATGTAACAATACGAATGTCCGCCTTACACCATTCATTTAAAAGTAACCATTCCATCCACGGCACCCAACCCCTCCGAATTTGAAAGCAGGGGGTTCGTCAAATATCGTTTTGGTAAAACCGCCACTATCAATCTAGTGAAGGAACAAAGGCAAGTGTATTTTACTTGCGGTAAGTTACTCAATCTCCTCAAGTCGGCGGAGCTCTTCTGCTCTAGATCGTGGCTCCGAGGGCATTCTCAACGCCCATTCCATGCTGAGACGCTTGTAATCCTTAACCAATCTGAGTTCGTTGTAGGGCACCAACCTGCTTATCCATTCCAAGTCATCGGTCTTAACCCCAATAGCCTCTATCCACATACGCCTAAATTCGTTGGGTGTAAACCGTTCGCCTTTACCTTCTATCTTTACGGAGTATATCGTACTTGTTTCCTCTTTACCCACTTGTCGTCCCCAGATCAGGCCACCAGGTTTGGTTAAGGCAAGGACTCGGAGAAAGGCGATTTGGTTATTGTAATCAAATAGGTGGACGACGTTAGTAGAATATACATACTCAAACCGCGCCCGCAGATTTAAGTACCGCTTAAAAAAACCAGGATCTAGAACATCAGCTGCGATGAAGGTAATCGGAAACGCTTTTATAGGCTGATTGTACAGCGAAAGGCCGATAGTAAAGAATTCTGACAAGAGTTAGGGGGTCCCTTACGTAGGAAAAGATAGCGACTTACTGCTCTCACGGTCGATGGCAGTAATTTAGGACGCAGGAAACCCGTCATGGATAAGTTGGCGTATATCACTTCCAACGCAACACCCGACATCGGCAAAGTTAGTAGAATTACCTCGCCCTCTAACCTCAGAAAGGATTTTCTGATAAGAAAAGTGTCGCTCTATTCTAGATTCTACGAAAATGTATTCGGTAATGCAAGTATATACCGCAACCTTTAATTTATGCGTTGCTAACATGCGCCTTTGAATGTGCAAGCCACAAATACATGGACAGGACGGAAACCCAGTCAATTCGAAAACCAAATGAAGCAAAAAGGTGACGGATTGGGAAAACTGTATATATACTTATCTTGCGAGCTGCATTGTGCGCTGCGCTTATTCTGTCCAACACCTGAAGTTCCGATTCCCCTGGACTGGCTGAAAAGCGCCGATGCAATTTCATAGTATCGTCTTTTCGATGGAGGAGGAGAATACTATTGTCTAGTCCGGGTATAATCGACGTCAAAAATAAATCCCTAAGTTGCGTAGGAGATGGCCTCTGTCTAGATTCCAGTTAGAGCATAAGCCGGCTATTATAAAGAGCCTCATCGATGGCTTTGTCTGCGTCTTTCGCTTTGGTTTTTTCTATTAGAGGTTAAGCGTGAAGTATAAATCCACAGATAAGCTTCAGCAGGCGCTTTTTAAGTCAAGCTTCGAGAGCAAGTGGTATCTGGGCCCGTTAGAGGCGTATCAATAACAAAACCCCTTCCGTAAAATCATAATAATATACTAGCAGATAAGGTTTAGTATAAAGCTAACACCTTATAATAGTTCATCGATTTTGCTACGCTGCATGCACGCTAACACTATATAATAGGCTGATCAATCGACGGATCTTACTACACCCTTATAGGTTATAAAAATTGATTAACGTAATAAAAGTCTATATTATATATATACTAATAGTTAAAAGGTCTAAAGCTAATATATATATAATCTAAAAGAAAAATAACTAATAGTTAATAGCTAGAGTAGATATTATAAAATGTTTTCTTATTAGCTTTAATTAATTTTAAAAGACTACTCTTTAATATTTTTAAATTTAACTAGTTTTACTAGTATATTATTTTATTTTAATATTTCTATTATAAAAATTAGAGTATATTCTTAACTATATTATATATAGTTAAATATTTAGATATTATTAATATATAATATAAAATACTATTAAGTAAACTACTCTATTAAATAAGTTAAAACTTTTTAGTAGTAAATATAATAACTATAATATATAATACTTTAATACTTATAAAAAGATAATATTTAGTAAGAAAATAGAATTAAGTTTATCTTTTAAATATATAAAGCTAGCTAATTTTAAAGTCTATAAGCTACTACTAATATATTTAATATATTATAACTAACTCTATAATAAAAATATAAAAGAACTTTTATATATACTAATATACCTTATAAATAAGCGGCCTATATAAGTAAATAGTCTACTCTATTAACTTTTTTAACCTTTATATATATATATAGCTTAATAACTAAATAATATAATAGTAATTTACAACTTATATAATTATTCTATAAAAACCTCTATATTTTTTTAGTATATATAAGAATTATATTTAGTCTTACTATAGTAGCTATAGTATATTTTATACTATCTGCTTATATCTAATCGCACCCTAAATTAGTATATTATAACTTAAGTTTCCTTTTTATTATCCTTTTTAGTAATAATTATCTCTTCTTATACTTTTATTAGGGTCTCTTATATTTAAATCCGCCTTTTTTTCTACTATTTCTATTTTATTACTATTTTATTTACTTTTTAAAAGCTAACAATTTTATTATATATTAATCTAATCTAATATATTACTTTTATAAAGCCTTTCTTAAGTTAATTTAGCTTTTTAATAATAGAAGCTAATAAAAAGTTTATATCTCTTTAAATCTAATTATAAATTAATATTAATTAAGTTTCTAGCTTATATATATTACTTAGTATTTTTACTTTTTCTAGGATATTATCTTATACTAGTAGTATTAGTATATAAAGCTTTATATTAAGCTTTAAAAGTACTACTTCTAAATTAAACGAGATTAAACTAGCTCTTTAAAAGCTTATATAGATATTATCCTTTATAATTAATATATTAAAAGTAGCTTTAAAAGTTAAAAAGAACTTAAGTTTTATAATATAGTTAATATAATTATATATTAAAATTAAGATCTAATTTCTATATATATATTTTAATAGTAAAAAGTAGTTTATATCTAGTAGCTATAATAGATATAATAAATAAGCTAGTAACATATAATATAAGTAAGCTAATTATCTAAGCGAGCTGATTATAATACTAAAACTCTACTAAAATCGCGATAATTATACTTTATAGTATTATACTATAACTAACAACTATAGAATTAATTTAGAAAGAAGCTAGAATATAGCTTATACTTTAAGCTCTTTAATAAGATATAATATTAACTATATATCGCGTTATATTAATCTATAATATTTTCTAAAGTATACTTAGTATATAAAAGTAAAGAATAGCTTTATAATATAATTACCAGCCTAATTTAATAAAGCTTAGTAAAACTAAGAAGTAGGTAATTGTTTAGTATATATTAGATCTAGATATAAGAGAATTTCTACTATAGCTTACTACTATTTAAAATATAGCTAATTTACTACTAGCTATATACTCTACTAGCTAGGTTAGAAAGAACTAGGTAGAGAACTTTATTAAACGTACGCCTAAGCTTAAGGTTAAATTTAATTAAAAGTATAACTATTTAAGAACTAAATATAAGAATTCTAAGGTTATAAGAGGCTAGTTCTACCTTATATAGAATATAAAGGCTAAGTACAGTATTATTAACAAAGATATATACAACTTTAATAAATTAAGCTTTATAATAGGCGTAATATTAATAGAAGTAGTAGTTACTAGCTCTAAGAGATAGAATTAACTAAAGCAGTTCTAGCTAAATAATTATAAGTAGACTATAGTTATCTAGAATATTAACGTAATAAGATAGATAATACTATCTTTTATTATCTTTATAAGTACTTACTACCTCTCTATATAGTATAAAGAAGATAATATTCTACTAACCTATGCTATATAAGTTACTAATAACAGCTAGACAATAAATAATATTAGTATTAAGTAGTTAAAGTACTTTAACGCGTATATAAAGAATCGTACTATTAGTACATATTAATTGCTAATTTTTAATAGCTATAAAAGCTACAACTTACTTAAATTTAGACAGCTCTATAAAGAAAAGAATATTATTACTTTCTATATACCTCTATATTTATCGTATCTACTATAGCTATTAGATATAGGTTGTTTCTTACTTTTAAAGACTGCGTATAGGTACTAAGTTAAGTAGCTAATATATAGTTATATTAACTATATTATAAAAATCGAGTTTTTACCCTACTTTAAAGCAGCTTTTAATATAGCAATTATAAAGAGTAATATCCTAAATAGTTTTTAAAGTACTAGTCTAGTTCTATTTAACTTAAATATAGTACTATTAAAGTTTAAAGTTTAACTATATATATTAATACCTTTTATAGTCGAAGATACTTTTTAGAAGTTAAAAATACTAAGTAATCCTATTAAATTTAGATTTTAATCTACGTACATTTAATTAAGAGTTTAAAAGTACCTAAATAGTTTATCTACTTTAATAGTAGAGGTATTTAAATAGTTTATAAAGGGTGCTATATATATAATATATAAAAACGTACTATTATATACTTAAGTTACTAAGCTTTAAGCAGCTAATAAAGCTGCTATATAATATTAATCGTATAAAGAAAGTATATATAGAAGGAAGGTAATCTAATAATTAAAGAAGGCGCTGAATTAACTACTCTAAAAGATTTTAGCGCTTATACTAATAGGAAGAAAAGTAGGAAGAAGACGCGTATTAATAGAGACTAGCCGACTTAAAAATACTATAGATAGTATAGTAAGGTTAGGTATAACTCGCAGACGTATAAAAATAATACTATAAATATAGAAGAATAGGCTACTATATTATATAGTATAATAGAATATAAGAAAGTATAATATTTTACGAAAAGTAGTCGTAATTTTAGTATAGTCTTAATATTATAATCAGCTCGCTTAGATAATTAGCTTACTTATACTATATATTATATAAAATAGAATAATATTTTATTTCTTATAGAGTTTCTAGAAATTAAGTAAGTTATAGCTATTATAACTATTAAATATTAGTAGTTAATATATAACGTAAAGTACTATTAAGCTGGCTATATTACTAAGCCGGCCACTTTTTCTTAGTACTACTAATACTATATATAAGACCTTAATTTACTTGCTATCTATAAGAGAACCTATATATAAGATACTTAGACTAGATTTAGAAGAAGCTTCTATATCTTTTTAGCATATATAAGCGTTATATCTAGTCTTTCTATAGTTCTTATAGTACTATTAACTAGGTTAAGCTAGTTCCTTACTACTACTACTATAAGCTTTTTTAGATTGCTAAGGAGCTGTAGATACCTTAACAGCTCTATATAAAGCTCTCTTACTATATTCTATCGTACTATTATACTAGATTCGCTTCCGTTTATATATTTTATACTTTATTATAACCTTTAATTACTCTTTAAGCTTTATAATCTAGTAGTTTATAAGAGTATTTTAATACAGTATTAATTCAGCTCCTTTTATTAGCTGTAAGAAACCTTCTTTAGCTTCTTTTAGTAATCGTACGAAGGACCTCTATATAAGAGTTAATTATAACCTAAATTCTTATATATTACTTAGTATTTTTAACTACTATAGTATTTCTAGTAGAGGTACCTCTAATAGTATATATAACTAGATTTTAAGACGTTTAAAAATAACCTATATATTAATAGAAACTAGTTTAGATATTTTAAAGGCCTTTTTACAATTCTTATACGTAAATATATTAAAAAACGCGTCTCTAAAGGCTGGTAAGAAGCCTTTCTTATTAATATAGTAGACGTGTTAGTATACTAAGTCTTATATATACTAGGAGTACTTTAGTTTTAATAGTAAGAAGTATACTATATTAAGTAGCTGTAGGATATATAATAAATATACTAGTATATAGAGGGTAAGGATCTTTTATATAAGGTAATAATCCTTAAAATTCTGGTTTAGATAGCTCTTATAGCTATTAAGAATAAGTAGCCTATATAACTCTACCTAACGCGTTTTTATATATATATTAAAGTACTTTAACTACTTAAGACTAAATTTATTATTTATCTATCTATTTTTAGAAACTAAGAGCTTCTAGTTATATAGTATATCTATCTTCTTATACTATACTAAGATATAGACGCGTCCTTTATAGATAATAAATAGTAGGGTTATATACCTAATAGTATAGATACTTTAGATTACTATAATCTACTCCCGATTATCTAGCTAAATAAGCGTAGGTCTTATATAGTATTCTAAACTTATAACAACTTTTATAGAGCTAATTATACTTATCTAGAAGTCTATCTTATTAAAGTTATAGATATTATCTTTATAGATACTATACTTAGCTACTGTCTCTTATACGAGCTTAAACCACGCGTTAATAACCTCTAGATCTTCTTATAATATCTTCTAACAGTCCTTTACTCGATTAAAAACTATTTTAAGCTTATTTATATACGATATAAATTGTTTAAACTAGTTCTTACTTATAGGTATTTTATCCCGTATATATAATAGTTTATCTATTATATCTACTACCTTATAAAGCCGCAGCGTAAATCCTCGTAAATTAAGGTTAAAGATATATTATATAATTGTCTATTTTTTAGTTACTATAAGCTTTATATAATTTAGTTAAGTTTAAGGTTAAAAGGTAATTCTATAAAGCTAGTTAGAAAGCTACTAGTATTATACGTTAAAAGCTACTGCAGTATATCGTATACTTTAAAATTAGCCTAAAGTATAGGCTTAAAAGGTAAGTTTAATTCTACCTTCTTAATTAGATAGATTAGCTTCGTGTTGTTAAGATATAGTGTTGTATACGGAAAAGTTGCTATATTAAGAAAAAGTGGCCGGCTTAGTAGTATAGCCGGCTCGATAGTACTTTATATTATCTATTATATAATCTTTTATATATTTATAAAAGTATTTTAACTATTTAATACTAAGTTTATTTATTATCTAACTATTTTTATTAACTATAATAGCCTAGTTCTTAGGTATATTATTATCTTTATACTAGATAGAGAGATAGTAGTAGCTAGTAATAATAATAAAGGGTAGAAGTATTTAGCTAGTAATATTAATCCTCTAAATTACTAAAATCTATTTATAATTATCTAATTAAATTATCTTTAATATAATCTACTATTAAGCGGTTAAAACTACTAAGTAGTTAATAACCTACCTAATTTTAATTTTAAAGTAGAATATCTCTATAACTATTAAAATAATTAATTATATAATAATATTTATATAATTCTTACTATTTAGTATTTTAATTAAAGCTATTTTATACGTTTTAATATAATAGTCTAGCTTCTAACAACACCTATAATATTTTAGTTAATATAGTCAACTATAACTATTTAGGCCTTTTTATTCTATTTAACAGCCTTCTTATTATTACTTTACTAATTATAGCCTATCTAATATAGAGACGGTACTTATACCTTTAATTACCTTATATTTACGCTTCTTATACTTTATAAGTATTATATTTGCCGCCCGGAGATTTCTATTCTCTATCTCTAAAAACGACTGCCTATATACTATAGATATAATACCCTTTATAAGACTTATAAGGCCCTCGAGTATTAATATTAGTAAATTATCTTAATATTATTCTACGCGCTATTATATATATTATATCTAGTACTCTACTTCTAAACGATTATATAGTATTTATAACTACTATTTAGTAGGTTCTAGAAGTAGTAGCGTTAGAGTTTATAAAGCTTAGATATTAAGCTTTAAAATAATATAATCTAGACTAAATAGGACTAATCTAAACCCTTTAAAGTCTCTAGCTATATTTTTATTAGTAATAGCGTTATTAAAGGCCGTTTTAAATATAGGTAGAAAGTCTTCTTTAAATATATAGTTAATATAATACTAAATTAAACTTTTAATCTCCTTACTATATATATACTTTAATAGACTAAAATAGCCTATATTAAGTAGTTGTAGAAGATAAGATAAGTATAGAAGTATATAAAATATAATAATATTACATTCTTTATAATAATTATAAAATTTGATAAAATTATAGCTATTATAGCCGTCTATAATAAGTAGTTGGTAGGTACTAGTAGTACTAGCTTTAGTATATTTATTAAAGTATTTAAGCTATTTAAACTTATATTTAATAGACGTTTAGTTTTTCTTACTAATAGATAAAACCTATTAAGGCTTATCCGCAATTAACTAGTACTAGGTATTATATTATTACGCGCCCTTAAGAATAATAAATAGTAGAACTAGCTAGCTATATATATTTACTACTATAATTACTATTACCTATTTAGTATTACTAGGCTAGATAGATTTAGGTATTTATCGCCTCTTAGTACTAGTAATAACTATTCTTAGGCTAATTTTACCTATTTAAAAGCCGGTCTCGTTAAAATTATATATATTTTTATTAAAGATACTATATTTAGCCTTAATATTATATATAAAGTAGAACTAGTTTTAAATAATCTTAAAATCTTCGTTTAGAGCTTTTTAATAGTTATATTATTAATTAACGCGTAATTTAAACTCTAGAATATATAAGATAAAATAATTAGGCTAATTTTTACTAATAGATTATTAACCGTGATTAAAGAGTAGTTTATTAGTTATATCTTATAGTATATTAAGATTAAGCTAAAACCTACGCGTATCTATATTAAGTATATAGTTTATAATTAACCTCTCCTCTAGCTCTATAAGATTCTTCGAATTAGGGGTGTAATCAGCTCTATAAGGTCTTCTATTATAGCGCTCTCTTAAGATAGTATAGCTAACTTTAAACGCTTACGCTACAGCTATATTTAACTTAAATTAACCTTATTTAAAAGCTTTATTTACTATAGTTATATCGGCTTTAAATAAGTATATTCTATTATATAGTTATAGAGATATTACGAAAATTAATAGGGTAGTAGAGATTTTAGTAGGTTACTAACCGTTTAGTAGTTTTAACCGCTTAGTAGTAGATTACGTTAGTTAATTATATCTTTTTATACCTATAATAGCTAGTTATAATAAGAGAATATTTATTTAAAAGCTAGATTTATTAAAATTATATATATTTTTATCTATAATATTATACTTCTTTTTAGTATATTATATAAAATTAAACTAGCTTTTAATTACTTTAGAATTTTTATATAAAGCTTTCTAGTAATTATAAAACTAATTTAGGCGTATCTTAAAGCTTAAAAGTATATCTAATAAAATTTCTAAACTAATATATACTAATCTAGCCTATATTATATTTAGTAATTAAGCTATTAGTTATATTTTATATAGTAGTTAAAATAGATGTAAATTCTTATAAATCTAGGTTAAATATATATTAAATAATAACCTTCTCTTTAGATTTTATTAGTCTTTTTAAGTTAAACTTAAAATTATACTATAAGTAGATTCTAGTATATTATTAGTATACAGTCGTTTAAATTATATTAAATATTAAAATAACGTATCTTCTACTATTTATTTAGCCTCTTTTAGTAGTTAAGAGGGTTAAGTTTACTTAATTCTCGTTTTAAACTATATTCTTATTATTTTATTATTATATTATTATTAAAAGCTTAAGTATTATATTTTAATAATAAAGTAGACTACTTGCTTATATAGGCCGCTTACTTATAAGGTACGTTAATTACTATATAAACTATTAAAAGTTAACTATAATTAAAGAGTAGATAATTATATAATATATTTCTAATCTAGATTTATAAGAATTTATACTTTAGTTATATAAAGTAGTAGATATAGTAGATAAACTATTAACTATATATAGTAAAAAGTTAGTAAATAAGAATTAGGTTAAAAAATTTATAATATATAATATATTCTACTATTAAAGCGGCTAAACTATTAAAGCGGCTAAACTATTAAAGCGGCTAAACTATTAAAGC